>JALJCO010005452.1:0-88391 GCA_023101725.1 Atherinomorus stipes | reverse complement strand
GTTTACAAGGCTACAGAGCTATTTAATACTGACGGTACAATGATTTTTGCAGCAGTAAATCAAAGGTGTCATGCAAAAGCCTGGGGCCTGTAGCAGTTCTAATAATCTCGCAACACCTCAACCTGTGGCCATGCTTTCCTTTTGGGGCCTGGCGACCTGGATAAATCAGCTTGAAGCTATTTGAAAAGTGTTAGTGTATGTAGATAGGTGTTACAGTAAAATACATTCAGCGCTAATTTGAACACCTCTGCTCAGACATCAGCAGTGAATGGCATCATTTTCAAGAGGTTAATCATCGGTGCTGAATCCTCCTTTGGTCCTGGCACCTGTTAAATAACAAATTACATGAAGTTACATCACAGCCGCAACCAAAGAAAAACAAAAAACAAACAATAAGTAACATTGCAGGGCAATATTGTCGGTCAGTGGTCACTTGATTTGTTTTAAAAAAAGGGAGAAAAGTGTGGGAATGATGCACATAGCTAGTCTGAAATGCATCAAAAAACAACTTAAACAAAAAGTCTGTTAATGAAGTGGAAGAAAAAACTTTGTCAAACTCTTTTAACATTGAAATAGTGGGTGATTTTGACACATCAGGCTGTTGAACCTTAAAACCAAGAGAAACAGATGAGAGGATTCCTTCTAAAACTTGTTATACACATAAAAATAATTGCTGAAAACCTGCAAAGGTTGAAAGCTGTGTTGTACTGGAATGTGGAGTTTTCCAGCATTTGTGAGAAGACCGAAGGGTATCCAAATGCCACCTCAGAGGCAGAAGGCAGATGGCTGAAGACAGACAAAGGCTGTTAACTCAAACAAAAGCAAATGCTCTGCCAAGACAGGGTGTGAAGAAACAACAATACAACACATGTAGAGCAGAGTGAGCAAAACACCAAACTTGGAGAAATTATACACACACTCATGCACGCACGGACTAACAAGAGAATACAAAGGTAACAACGAACAATAAACACACGTTTTAATCAGCGACAGGAACCTGGGGTGAAACGACAACAAAAGACAAACGTTGACACACCTGCGAGCTAGTTCAGGTTGTAAACTCAAGCTGCTCCTCTGCTTCTGACGTGATCTACCAAACAGCTCATTAATGCTCTATGCCTGGGCTACAGAGGAGGAGAATTCAGGTGCCAGAAAGTAAAATTCCTGCCATGTTTTTGGATTTACTTGTGCATTGAGAACAGGTGTTTTCACTAATGAGTTAATCTACCTGGCAGAGGAGCTGTGCTAATTAAATTCAGTTGCTTTAGTGACTGCTTGGATCAACTGCAGGACAGGATTCTTACTTGTCCTGTCCAGCATCTTAGCAAGTAGAATGATAATCTGGTTGCTTTCTTGTGTTGAACAGATTTGCTTTGCCAAGGGGAGCTTTATGAACATAAGGCTCCCCTTGATATTCTGAGTTTACATCACATTGACAAGAAGGACAAGAATGTCAAGCAAAGAAACGACAAAGAAGTGGAACAGAAAAAAATAGAGAAGAGAAGAAAAAAAGAAAAAACATTGATACACTTACACAGTCAACTGATGCATCCGCACAGAAACCCATAAAAAAATTCCAGGGTCTTTGCTGGAAAACAACACCAGCGATCCCCTATAGGAGGAGCTGCAGGTGACAACCTAGCTGAAGACAAATAAAGACATCTATCATGAGATCATACAATACATACACAGACAGAACTACACAGAAAAGTGGCTAAACTTAGACAGGGGTAGTTTTTAGTACACACCCAATGGGAAGCACAATCACAGTGTCATCATGCAGAATAAAAGGTGCTCTTTTGTGAGTGCATTCATGCAGATGCAACCTCGTCTCTGCAAGGGTGCGAGGAAGCTTACATAGCCCAAGACTCAGACCACGAGCAGCCGCCCAAAGACCCGGACCTCAGCCGCCACCCAAAAGAGATGGACGTACATCCACCCAGAGGGCGGTTTTGGGGCACAGGCCCCAGTGGGCCGAGAACAGCAACCACTGACCCCGCCGATTTCTACTTTCTGAACCAGGGATGTCCACCTTTTCTGGGCAATTCCATTTGGGACTCAAGGGCCGGAGTCCTGCAGGTTTTCAGAGTTTCCCTGCTCCAACACTCCTGACTCAAATGAGTGAGTCATGGTGCAGAACAAGGCTGTTGGATCAATTTAATTTGGGTCAAGTGTGTTGGAGCAGAGAAACATTGAAAACCTGCAGGAGTGCAGCGTTAAATGGCTGCACAGACCACCGATGTCTGTTGGGCTGCCTCTTTGTATGTCTCTCTCTGAGAATGTATCTTATTATGATTCCTCTATTGTCGCTATGTTTGTGTCTGAGGCCACGTTTACACGATAAAGCTCCGCTTGAAAAATGCAAAAGTAGGATTTTGTTTTCTCTGACACCTCTGCGTTTACACAAGCATTTTGAGGAGAAATTCTGCGTGCAGACGGGCATACAAATGTGCATGGAATGTCATGTCTTTTGATGCAGAATGCCAGGTTGCTAAATGGCACCACCACCAAGACCAAGTGGCATAAATATTTCTACTCCTTCTCTTCCTGTTGATGTTTTCCTGCACTAGCGCCTGTTTGTGAAGTTATCATTATGTGACGACAAACACTTTTTTTTAAACTGATCTCTGGTCAATGTTTTGCCTCACAGCCAGGTAAACGTAAAGGACACATGGGATTTGGATACCTATCAAGCTACCAATCAAACATACTCGTCCAGTTGTGGCACTTTGTTAAAACACCAATGTTCCCATCTTTTTTTTTTTTTTTCCTCATTCTTGCGCTGAAAATATTCTTGCTTGCAAATCTTGCATCCACGGAGACAACAGGCTCTGTAATTGTGCACAGACTTGATTTTGTATCATGGTTGTTACTGAGGGTTTTCACTGGGGCGCATTTGAAATTTCAGATCAGAAAGAGGTACCAAATAGGAAGTAAAAAAACAAAAAAAAAAAAACTATGTAGTATTTTGTGAAAATTAGTTTCATTGCAACAGTGGTTGATGAAATTGCTGAGCCAATTTAGGGATTTTCTGGCTTGGTCAACAAGCTTATCTTTGAAATTTTTGCCATTCTTAATGTTGTCAACCATGCAACTCTAAATATGGTCAAATTCCCCCTGTAACTGCCCTTTTTGGTTATTCACATATTGTTTGAGAAGTGGTTAGCCTAGTAGTTAATACTGTGGGTTTTGACACATGCTCACAAGAAGCAATGCGATCAGAGCAGAGATGCCAAACTTAAATATCTCTGAACATTTAAATATGAATTGCCTGACTGAAGTCAACTAAACGAAATGAACTACAAAGTTAAGCTCTGCAAAACTGAGCAGGAAGTAAAGCTAAATCAAGTACAGAAGGTAAACAGGTTTCCCGTTTTGCTTCTTTTGCACAGATTAGATTAATGGATAAAGTGCTGCAAATGGTTGACATGGCTTCATAAACTTTCCTGTATCCAACTACATTCCCACTAATGAATATGAGCTGCCTTGTTTGTTGGTGTTTTAATTTCCATACCTGGTAAATAACTGAAATAGGCCTATTTGGGATCTACTATGCCTTTGTTGAGCATTTTCGTGCCTGGTGTATTTGAAGTGGTGTGACCACACCCACACCCAGTGTCTCTTATGATTTTAAATCCTAATTTTTTTTGCACTCAGCAACTGCTTAAACTGCTAATGTCTTGATGGATGATTAATGACATTTTTGTTGATGTGAGCAGTCTGGAGTGCCATTTATGTCATTGCTCTAGACAGACTTGAACAAAAATGAAATAGTTTCATCAGAACCAAGGATGTCCAAACAAGCATAAGAGAAAGTGATTGAAGGATGTTAGAGAAAAGATCAATGGCTAAGTAATGAAAAGATGGCAAAGTGGCGACCACAGGTAGCTGAATACAAACACAAAGAGTGTGAAAGCTCTGCCTGGTGTCTCTTTAGCAGGCAGGAAGACATACCAGTCAGTCTCAATGTGAGGGGGTGGGATAGTACAGCATCCCCTCTCAAAAACTCATTTCTCTTCTGATGTTTGGGCGGAGCTGAGGTCAATGTGTCCATCAATCACACACACACACACAAATGCAAACAAAGAAATTTACCTAACCATATGTAAAAACGTTGCTCCCTGGTGACTGATCAGTTTTTGATAGAATAATGTATAGATTTGGTTCCATACTCCTACCAACACCTTTGTCCACTCTCACACAAATGCAACAATGGATCATTAAACACATCAGCACTTACAGTAACCAGCTGCAGCTGTGATTTTTCATACAATCAGTGGCGCATGGTAATGCCTGCAGCCTTGAGGACAGACGAGCTGCACATTGACTCGCACACACAAACTGAACAGGACAACTTAGCTCAGGTAGTGCAAAGCAATCTTGGCAGCCAGCCTTGGCATATTTTCAGTTTTCTCTTACCATCAACACTGAAACTGAGGGCTGACTCTCGCAGCAAGCTGCCAAGATGAGGTGTCCTTGGGTAAACCAGACAGTTTACAATCTTCATACAAAGAGAGAAGCTGTTCCATTGCTGGATTATAAGGCTTCACCAGCTGGTTTAGCCTTTCATTCATCTGAAATTGCCAAAATGACGACTCTGTCACTTCGGAGAGAGATGGATAGAGAAGGGGAAAAAAACCAAAGTCAGTAGAAATAAGCAAGAATCAGAAAGTCATCAAGCAACAGATGCTGAATATTGTTCTCATTCATTCAGGGCCCGCTGTGTTAATGGTCGTGTAAATCTGCTGGTCTCGCAGAGTGGTAGAAAGCATTGGCAGGCCTCAACAATGCAGCCTAATTGGAGATAAGCCTTAACAACAAGCCTATAGCATGGCCTCATAAATTACAACTTCTGTACCACCCCGTTCATTGCTGCTGTTCCTTTAAACAATCCCACAACCCCAATAAATCCAAATCTTAAATACAACTGAGCTCTTTATAATAAGCACTGTTGCCCTTTTTTTTTCCCCTCTACGCAAAATCTTTCTCTTATTCCACTTGGTAGAGACCATCCTTCACTCCTCCATTCACTTCCCCTCTCTTTCCTTCTTGCCCTGGACTCCCCCAGGGTTGTAAAGAGGACTGTGCAGATTGAACAGTAAATTAAATTAATGTAGGCCATTTCTCAATCATTTTTCATCCCCCTAAAATGATTAAGGCTGACGTAAGAAGTTCATTAAAACAGAAAACATTAGGCTCATTAAAAAGCCATTAAAACTATCGCAGAGAGGTGATTTATGCTTGAGTGCGACTGGGGGGAGGAAATGATTGGTTGGGTGGGTGGGTTGGGGGAGGGCAGTGAGTCCGAATGGAAGGAAATGGGAGACAGCAAAGGTTGATGGTAGGGAGTCAGCTTTTTAAAAAGGAGGCTGCAAATAGTAAACTCATATGAATGGAAGAAGAATGGGAGCAAATGGAAACAGTGGGTGGGCGTGAGAGCTTTTAAGAGCCAGGGCTTTTCCTTCCCGCTGCACCTACAGTGAACCAGCTTTCAGATTTTAATGTCTTCACTCTTAGTCAGCGGAGTTTCACACCAAACTAAATGTCATTGTTCATATTTGTCATCTATAAAACAAGATGTTATTTATTCATGAGACTTCATGCCCCAAATTTCACCTTAAAAAATAAAACTCTTCCACTAGTCTTATTCTATATATTTGCTGCGTTATATCTATTAGAAACATGGTTCACTGAGTGAGAACACATCTTGAAGACCATCCTCTTTATGTGACAAGGTGGAGAGGAAAAGAGCTTTCAGTTTACTGTTGCTGGAACAAAGTGACAGAAAGATCTGAGGAGATGGTGAGGTTATTTTAAAGAAGGTCTCTGAAGCAGCATGCAGCAGCTCTCAGTTGGAAAGATTTGGCTGTGCTAACATAGCAACCAGTGACAGATACAATAGCAGGGCAGTTTCTCAGGAGCTTAGTTCATTGGTAGAGGCTCAGCCAACCAGATTTCTAAGCTGGAGGCGAGGTGTCATTGATGAGGCTATCACACAGGCATATTTTTTACTTTGCATGCATAAGGAAGACCCAGTGTCAGTGGACCAGCTTTAGCCACCTGTTTATGTTTACCATTCAGATTGCAGTTTGTTTGAAAAATGGCTCATACACATATTTTATTATTAATCAGTCAAATCTTACAGCTCAGGCAGAAAAACAAGCTATTTCATGCCCACAGAATGTTATGCTCACCAGAAATTCTTGTCAGGTAAGAAAATCCCAGCAACATGCTGTTAACATTAGCAGTAGCTAGTTGGAGCAAGTGCAAGCTAGTCTTAGCATGCTCCAGAAGCGACTCAGCTCCTCTTTATGCAACACAGGCCATGAAAAAGTGAAACTAAGATAATAAAATAGCTTCCACATGACATAGGCCCAATTCCAATTCCTCTTTTCATCCCTACCACTTTCCCTACCCCTAGCCCTTCCCCTTGTTCCTAACATTTGAAACCCGTTTCAAGTGAATCATTCCCCTAAGAAATGGGACGACTCTTCGAAATCCTCATGCGTCAACAATAGTCGTCCGTGGCGCAGTAAACCGACATCACGGCTGTTTCAAGAAGAGTTCCCAATGCCGTCTGCAGCATTAAATTGTCAATAAAGTTTTGTTGAAAAAGAAAAAAGCCGCATGCAGCAGCAATAATCTCCCTTTCCTGGCCGACTGGATTATTTCTTTGGCTTTCGGCCGAAAAAAAATGTTAAATGAAAGGAAAAGAAGATGCCTCACTCAACTTCCGTTAATGTTACTTTTCAGACATGATCAGTTGCATATAATGTTACAAAACTAGCAACTTTGTTCACATTTCTAATAAAACTGCCTTCAATACATTACAGCGACTTTAAATAGTGATTTTCATATGTTATTTACAAAAAATACTCACATTTATACATATCTTTGGCTGCTGCTGACAATTTCCCCGCCCTTTTGCCTATATTTTGCATGGAATTGTGGTAATATCACATACCACTCGTTTTCTAGTGTGCCCCTGGAAAATCTCCGTTTTGAGGGCCAGGTAGCCCTACCACTCGCCCCCGCCCTTGGTCTGAACCAGAATTGGGACATCACTACCCCTTAACATGAACACGCAAAACAAAAGGTTAGAGCCAGGGCTACGGCTAAGGGGGGATTTGGAATTCACCCATAGTTTTGATACAGCTACATGAGTTACTTCGTACTTATGGGACTGTTCCAACAAATTTCTGAATTAATCAATAATGACTTTTATAAGCATTCTTTTAGTCACTGGATGGTGCTAAAGACAAGAAATTTATGCCATGACAAGGGCTGTCCTGTAGCATCCTGATGTATGTGGATGGGAAGGGTGTAAACAAATCAACCTCCTTTTTTTTTGCAAGTTGACACAATTTCTCCAAGGTCTCAATGAAATATCTGGGACACCCTACATTACACAATAGCTCCTTTGTCCACTACGAATTTCCTTTTTTTTCAGAGCTCCCATTTTAAGAATGAGGAGTGGCCCACTTGACCCCCTCTCATCCCCCACCACCCATTTCCAAAGGTCTGTCTCTTTTGAGATTGGTAGCTTAAACTCTATACCCCAGAAAGCACATTGTTACAGTATGACGGAGCATACAGTGAAGAGTCTGGGAGCAAAAACAGGACCCATGTTCACAATGCAACACACCAAACGGACCAGAACACACATGCTTAACCAACGGTTTTATTCTCAAATACTGATGTTTTCCTTGTCTGCAGTCCAGTTGGGAATAATCTCTTTTTTTCAGGCACAATCTCATTGTAAATTATGCTGTAAATTGGCCCAGTTCAAAACTGTGTTTTACATTATCCAGTCAACAGCATAAAACAGCAGTCAAAACTCCTATTACATATTGACTCCATAAAAACTGGGTTTGATCGTCAATACTGTTTTTTTTTTTTTTTACCTGCATTTTAAGTTTGAAAAGGTATATGTTGAGAAGTGTTACCTGTATGTGCTGTTTCTCCAACGCCCCAGCTTCTGAACGTGATGCAAGTATCAAAAGAGAAATATGAATGTTCTGCTTGTGTGGCAAGGTACACATTGAGAGTCCAGGCAGGATTCGATCCCACAGACTTGTGGATGAAAAGAAAGTTATGCATGCTTACCAGTCAGCCAAAAGAATATTTCTTTAGCTTTGCTGACTGGTGAGCCCAAATCACTCTCATCCATGAGTCTGTGGGATAGGATCTCGCCTGGGCCCTCGTTACGTACAGTCACCCTCAAAATCATTCATACCCTCCAATTAAATAAAAGGCTAAATTCACAATAGTAATTAAGATAACGAGTAACTGAAGAAACTAATAATAATACATTGAAGAATATTTATTAAAAAAAAAACCTCCTTTTTTTTTTTTTTTTTTTTTTTTTTTTTTTTTTTTTTTTTTTTTTTTTCTTTTTCTTCTTTTGTCGTTTTTTCTTTATTTTTTTTTTTTTTTTTATTTTTCTTTTAATTAAAACCTTCTTCTCCTCTCCCATTATTGTATTCTTCTTTTTTTTACATTTTTTGAAGAAGTACAAACCCTGCTGCATTGGTTGATATTGGTAATGGAAATTCATAGTTTAACGATATCGGTCAGATATTTCAGATATCAGTAGAAGAGCCAACATTGAACATCCCTAATCCTTAATATAATGTACTTCCTCCATATTTCCCCCCATCAGTAACATCTATATGAGAACCAGGACCCAGGGTTTAAGGGGATTGTAATGAGATGTACATGCAAGTCTTTAATGTGTCTGACTGTTGCATTTCCTCACATTTAAGCAATTTTCGTAAAGCCCTTATTCATATTGTTTGTTTATTATGTTGGTTTGCTCTTCTTGGTTTTAAAGCACCCTTTCCTGTATGTTTGTATATTTTTTTCTCCCCTCCACACTATTTTACTTGCATTAGCTCTCTTCCCCATTTTACAGACAAATATTATAGAACAAGCTGGACTTATCAAGAAAGAAATCCTATGCTCATTATTCATTCTGATTCTCTAAAGCGCGGTCTGTCAGTTAACAATTTATTCAAATATTCACTGGTCTCTTTGAATGTGGGAATGCATACATATTGTTACTGTTGGACACATAAAGCATGCAGAGCAAACTTGAAGGGCTGTTACACTGCAGCTCTTTTGCTCCCTCTAGGTATGCTCAGCTGTTTCGTTTCCTCCTTTCAAGACAGAAGAAACCTTTACATGCAAATGTGGAAGAGCGCGTGCACATAAACAAGCACATCCCTCTTTAATGCAGACGTTTTTTATGTTTAAAGGGAATTTCAAATTGCAGCAGACGCAGGCCAGTTGATACGTTTACCCTAAAGGGATCCTGTTACAGGCTTGGTAATTGTGTGGGTGTTTGCTTAGTGTCTAACCATCCAGCTGACAAAAGCACACTTTTACTTATAGGCAAATAGCTGAGCTAGTTAGGAGTCTGCAGACACAAACAGAGTTTTTGTATGCTTGTGAAGATTGCATATGCGACTGGTTTAGCCCCACACAAAGAGAATGACAAAGAAGTTGGCTGTTGGTCACACTTCTAATCTTCAAGCTGGCTTATGGCTCAAAGCTACATCACTAGTGAGCTAGATAATAACCCTTCAACAAATTTTGTGTTTGTGTGTTTGACTTTTCAACAGCACATATGTTTTGATGGAAACAATTCTGCTTGTTATCTTTTTATATTCAAACAAAATAGTTAAATTTACAGAAGAAAAACTTTCACACAGTCCCACTTAATGAAACACATGAAAACAGATCCAAAGCAACTAAATAGAAGTACGTCCTGAAAAAAAAATCACAAAACGACTAAATTGAAAACTGCAGGCAGCACAGAAAATGAATATGTTCACGAGGGACGCAGACATAATGAATGCAGCTGGGACGCGTTTGTTGTTCGATGCTGTGTGACTGTTGAGGTTATTGAAGGACTTCAGTAGCTTCATCAGACACAAAGCATTACATTTGTCCCCTGGAAACATGTATGTTGTTGTCTTTGCTAGTCTAAGTGTGTTCCTGGGTTTGAGTCTGTTGTTTTGTGTAAGCTGCTGAGCTCTTGTGGCCTGATAAAATTTACATAATCTGCATAAGTCATTCAAAGTTAACAGTAACTGCTACTTTTCAGTGGCAGACCCGTCCTTTTAAGTTGTTTTCAGTGTACTTTAGATGCTTATAGTAGAGATTTCATTTTATATTTGTCTTTAGGTATCTATAGAATTGGTAAAGCCTTCATAGAGATTGTCTTAAGGACAAAATACTTGACAGCAACATACAAAGTAGTTGTCTTGCCCTTTAAAACAAAACAAAACAAAAAGCAAAACTCATCTTTTTAACCAAAAAAATGAAACCGACAGTTTGATGACAAGATTCACACATTAAAATTAGATTTCTATTTATTTATTTGTGTGGCTGACCAACATGTCTTGCCAACAACAAACTATGACTCAGTCTAATCCCAAAATACCAAGTGAGATTTCAATGATGATTAAAAATCCTTGCAAAGCAAAGAAGCTATCTTTAGATTTTTTTAAAGTCATTCTCAGAAATAAAATCTCCAGCTATGTTAAGCAGTGACTGACCGTGCAACAGTGTCATGTAGAACATGATGTAAAGCACCTCCTGCAAATTCTATATGTGGCAGGTACACAACGAGGACCTGGGCTTCGACCCCCAGACTTCCGGGTGAAAGTATGTGTGCTAACCAGTCAGCCAAAGGGATTTTACTGTGGCCAAGTAGCATGATTAATTGGAGGAAAAATAACAGGACCCACACCGCCATCTTTCCCTAACTCTATGACAAATCAGTCATAGACTAACGTCTTGTCTTTTTTGTGTTCTGCGTAGAAGTTTTGTCCCTTTGTACACATCTCTGTTTTTAATTTATTATTACTGTTGGGTTTTGGACGTCCGTTGTTGTGATTGCTCTAGATGTCTTATTGTGGATTACTGTGTTGTTTTTTATTGTTGTTTTTATTGTGCTGCAGTGCCTTTTTAACCAAGCCAAATTTACCCCAAGGGAAACAAATAAAGAAATCTGAATCTCTTTTCACAAGCATGTCCTCGAGCTCTTTGTAGTCTGCCACCTATCAGGAATCCATGGCAAGAACGTGGCACAGAACAGCATGTGGCAAGTACACAACAAGGGACCAGGCAGGATTTGATCCCCAGACTACCAGGTGCGAGTCATGCACGCTTACCAGTCAGCCAGATATCACCGTGGCCAAGTAGCCAGGGCTCACAAACAAAGAATTGTTGGATTTTTTTTCAACCCAACAGCTGAGTTGAGACTGATGATTAGTTTAATTGGGTTGCTTTCTCAAGTTGGGTAATCTAAGAACCCAACTTGCTGGGTTATTGTCGCTGGCAGTTATGAGTTATTAGCTGTTGGTTTGTAATTTCTATGATACTGTGTTGGGTCATTTCGGACTACCCATTAGGATGGGTTGATGTTCACAAATGCACGACCAATAGTAACGTTATCCCCACTCATTCGACTCCCACAGTGGCAAACAGTGCCTGGACGCTAGATGGGCAAGTCTCACTAGGGCCAAGCTAAATCCTGCAAGCTTATTGTAGTAAGCTTGTAATCGTAAATGTAATCTAAGCATGTGTAGCAGTGATTGTGAGCTCTTGGCCATTTGTGGTTGATGTTAGCAATAGCTTGTTGTGAGTAACGTATGTTAACCATTATGCACACCCAACTGATTGAGTAGAAAGGGGGAGTGGGCCTAGTGGTAATGTCGCAGGCCTTGGCGCTAGAGACCCAGGCTCAAGTCCTCGACATGGCAGCTAGGTGAGCCACCATGGACCCCTGAGCAAGGTCCCCCCCACCAGCCGCTTCCTGGGTACTTTAATTGGCTGCCCACTGCTCTCAGGTTCAATCGGAGATGGGTTAAATGCAGAGAACGACTTTCCTAATTGGCGCTCTAATTAGGATTAATAAAGTTTATTATTATTATTAGAAAGAACCCAGTAGCATTGTCAAATTGAACCTGTGGTTAGGTTATATTAACAACCCAACTGTTGGTTTAAGGAAACCAACCCAACATGTTGGGTCAAAATAACCTAGCATGTGTTCTGTCCAATATTTAAAGAAATAGTACACCCACAGAATGATGTGCGTTCATTTTCTACTCACCCTCATGCTGAGCACGACTCTGGAGCACTTTTTTGATATTAAGAAAGTGCTCCACAGTCTTGCTCAGCATGAGGGTGAGTAGAAAATCAATGCACATCATTCTGTGGGTGTACTATTCCATAAAGCAGTGTTGGGTTAAAAAAATAACCCATTTTTAACCCAACATTTTTATGTGTATATGAGCAATCTGAGGCATAGTGACAGGGCCCCACACTGTCACATATGTTTTCCTGCTCCAGGGGACAGACTTGTGCAGAGCATGATAACAAGTCATTGTCAGCTGTGTTGCAGCAGGGAAACTTTTAAAACCTTCACGATACCAGCCCTCAAGGACCAGAGCTGCTGATCCTTGATGTAGGGCGTTTAATCTGGTCGGAACGTGTGCCTTCCCAAAAATCATTTTGAACCTGCCGACAGGTACATTCATACTAAAGAAACAGTTGGTTCAGAACCTGAGAAGTTGGTTCCCAACAGACACCCAAATATAGTTTCTCAATCATGAACGGTGACATCATCGGCGACCAAAGACTGGGTTCACCTAAATGCTGCATCACTCTAAGGACATTTTAATAAAGAAATGAAGGAGGGGGACAAGCCAGACAAAAATTTACCAAGTTATATAGAAACAGAATCTTTAGACTGTACAATTTATGTATATAATGTTACACAGAAGTTGCCTGGAACACATATTGACCTAAAAAATCTGACTATCAGCCCACAACCAATAACAAACAGGCTAATAAAGAAAATCAGAAAGCTTCTGACTCACTGTTCATTTTGATGAATGATGGTTAAAATTCATCTTCTCTCTTTCAATTCGATTATTTGGTTCAGGAAGACATAAAAGAACTAAATGTAGGATCTGCTGTTTTTACCAGTGAACACCTAACCAGCTGTTCACCTGCTGGAAACTGACCTCATCAACTAATTTCATAAATGTAAAGCCATAAAACAGCAATTTTATTGGCGTATTTTCATCACTTCATCATAACTTTGTAAACAGCTAGCATGTTCACCGCCAACTGGCTCGTTTGGCTCGACATACTGGGTTTAATGGGAACAGAACTTCAGTCTTGTAAAAGCAGTGCAGCTCGCTGGTCAGTTCATCCCCGTCTGTGCCACACGATTTGAACAGCTGCTAGCTTAACTCCCCCCCCCCCCCCTCAGAGTCCCTCCCTGATTCTGCAGGTAAGACAAGTGCAGTGTCACACATACACACATATCCCTTTAAACAAATGCCAGTAGCTGGCAAATTTTGCTTGGCATTGCAATAAGAAGGAAATGGCTGCCAGGCAAATTATTCATTTAATCTCCTCCTGTCATCCAAACCTTCAGCTTCTTTGATACACTCCCCCATCTTTTACCAGTTTTTACCCTTCCATATCAGGATTCTCCCCATTTCCTTCCTTCTCTCCATGCCTTTTCTTTTAGTGCATAATTCTTCACAAAATCCTGTGATCTGTTCAGCTTCACAGGATCCCATTGACACATGAATTATGGAATTGGACATTACTCAACATTGTTTCACGCTCTTTTTTTACACAGTGTTGCTACTGGTGGAAAGTGGAGACAGAATAAAATATGATTGTGGTTCTCTCTTATAGTTGTGAAGTCTGATGCAACATGTGCTCACAATAGAACTGTATGGTTCCACTTTATACACACAGCTCCCCTATTATATTGTGTGTAACGACACACACATGCACAGTCCTGCTCAAATATGTCTCTGCTGCTCTTTGCATACACACAAGGATACACTTGATCTCTATGGGGTGAAAACATTTGCTTTGCTTGTGTGTTGTCTTGTGTTTCTTTTGTGTAAATGTCATTTAGAGCCAAAGTGTAAATATGCAGCACACTTTGCTGCATATTTATGGGAGCAGTGATACTGCAGATTTTTAAAACATCTTTTCATTGGGATTACAGATCATTCTTGAATCAGATTTTGGCCTGTATGCAGGTTTCTGTCCCGTTATCAGACAGGAGTGTTGTGGCGGTCAGCATGAAACAGTTTGCCCACACTAACTCTTTACGACTTCACACTCTGCTACACACACAAACACACACATGCTATGTATGGCTGGTGGACCCTTTCAACCCAAATGAACGACATGCACAGAAAGCTTTTGCTTCTAATGAATTAGTCATAACTGTCATCATCCATCAATCAGGCCATCAATCAATCAATCTATCAGTGACTCCACCAGGCCTGTCATGGAGGCTATGCATTATGCATAGTCTGTTAGTATGAATAGGGAGACAAACAGCTCATTTCATATGCATACATTTGTGTAAGTTTATGAAACATTAAGGTTTTGGTGATGCCAAATGCCGCGCGCAGGCTGCATGAGTGAGTTTAGCTTTCTGATGGAGTGAGTAGCAGCTGTCTTGGCTTCTTGACAGCCATCTGTTGGTTGATTTTTCTGGTTTGTCTGTCCAGACTGATGCATGTCACTGTCAGGGTTTTAGCTGGAGAGCCTCAAGCTTTTTGTCTTTTTTTGTGAATGTTGTTTGAATAAGTGACAAATTGATAAAAACATAGCTACTTAAAAAATTGAATTTTCAGATTGCCATCTTTTTTCCCCAAGTGTCGATTTTAGATGCATTTGTATTATGAAGTTTTTCCTTTTGTTTTCATCACTTTATGAAACTTTAACTAACAGCTTGATCCAACTGCCAGGTTTTGCTGCCTGATAGCTTATTGTGTCCATAATTATCCCTTTACAGTGAGTTCTTAGACCATGTTTCTTCTGCCATTTTACAGTTTTTCTCAATTGCTAAAACACCATTTTTGAAACGTCCCCTCACTTTTTCACAACTTTAAACACTAATCCCATAACTCAAACTACTTTCCCAAAACCTCTGCTTCTTGCTGCAAAAGGAAGTTATTGACTCAAAGCAGCATCACCTGGCCTCAAAAAGCAACACTATTGTCAAATCATCCCCCAAGCACAGCAAAATGTAGAACACTACAGAGCAATCAGGAAACACTAGAAGGAAAAAAGGAAAACATAGTTCTCAGAACATCATGCTGTCAAAATGTTTTTTTCTTTATTTACATCAGACAAATGCATCATGTCACAACACAGAGAGCTCATAACATAAAGTACAAGAAAAGCACTCGGAGAGCACAGACCTCCGTCAAGCAGCTCTCGCAATGATAAAGAATCCCTCAAAATTCCTGGATCCAGAAGGTGATTCGGATCACCACCAAAATGGAATGGGTTTGTCTTTGGGCTGAGGCTCATGACTGGTGAAAATTTCAGGTCAATCCGTCCAGAACTTTTTCCGTAAAGTTGCTGACAGACAGATAAACAAACCAATACCAAAAACACAACTTCCTTGGTGGAGGTAACACTGTGACTGCATGGTCGATCACAGTTGCACGGAATGAAATGAAACCTGAAATGAAAGCACTGCGTCGGACCTGATTTTGCCCCCCTCCACGACCCCATCCTCGGCCACCTTTTATGCGTACTCTTCGCCTCTGATTTCCTCTATCCATTGCAAAGTCATGACCTCCCACAGCTTCCTCAACTGGTCTATGTTGGTTGCATCATCATCAGCGAAAGGTGAAATCAATTTTGGGTCTGTGTTTACCTGTTGACAACTGTTTATTAGGTTTGATTAAAGTGTGCAGCATGTGTTTACTATTTTGCACAGCAAGTGGTTCACAATGCAAATGTGTTTGCAAACAGTGTCTAGTGATGTGAAACATGCTTTAGATTTTGATCACAAGGGGACTGATTTAATACTTTGGTTTAGGCTTCCGAAAAATTGGCTTTGAGAATGGGATTTAGTGTTTTAGCAATTGAGAAAAACTGTAAACAGTCTCATGACAAATGCAACCAAGCGGCAACCTCTGGTGGCCAACTGTGAGGCCAATGCAGTAATCTGGAAAAGTGCTAAAAAATGTCAATTCTTTCTTCATCCGCTAGGGGCTGGCTGCAAAACAGAAAAATTCCCCACAGACTCCCATGTTTAAAAGGCCAACTTTTGATCGACAGGCAGCAGACCGCTTGCGGCCTGCTGACCAGTGGCTAACACTTAGCTCCTTTTTTGCTCTTGGTAAGGTCTCAGTCTACACGAGAGTAGCTAAACAGTGGTGTTTAGCCAGCTAACATCAAGTCCAAACGTGGTACTTTTAGCCTGCCGCTTAGGGGGCTAATCTTCGTTAGCTCATGTTAGTTTTGAGTTAGCTTGGTTAGCATTTACCCCAGAGTATGTTGGCTGTCAATCATTTGCCCTGAGGCTGCTCTGCCCATTTTAGTATTTTCCGGGAGTGACGACACATGCGACACGACAAGATGGGAACAGTGGGAAACGCCCAGCTGGCTTCACTTTTCCCTATTCAGATGTGATGGGATACTACGTCCATTTTTCTTACAGTCTTTGGGCAAAACACATGTTTGTCCAAGGAAAAATGCACAATACCTTTATAGCTAAACCTCAAAAGTTGCAGCAAAGCAGCTCGTGTTATGATGCTGATGACTTTTCCACTCCAATCACACTGGGGTGATGTTGACACCTGTGATATAATAATGTCAACAAACTCACTATTGGAAAAATTAATGAGGAGAAATACAGCATATTGGGGGTTAAAGAGGGTGGTTGGTTGTGTTAAACCTTCAATTAGGAGTTCAAAGCGCATTTGGTTTAGAAATTCATGGTTATACTTAGAAAATTTTACATTTTTTATTGCTTACAATGTTTAATGCTGACTGGCTGACTGGCAAACACAAAACAGCTGCTGATAATGATTTTTTTCACCTATCTGGCTGAAAAAAACAGTTTAATGACTCCTGATGATACGAGGCTGTACAACTCAATGTGTATGAAATTGGCTAAAGTAAATCCAGTTCTTACTATCTATTTGTTTCTTGTTAGGCTTCATTTAGATTTAAATAGGCAAACAGTTTCACTAGAATCTAAAACAGTGGTGTGGATCCCTGGTCCTCGCAGTCCTGCAGGTTTTCTACATTTGCTTGCTCCAACACTCCTGATTCAAGTTAATGAGTCACTGCTCAGAGCTTGATAAGCTGTTGGATCCTTTAAAACCTGCAGGACTGCAGCCCTGGTGGATCAGGGTTACCCAACCCCTGATCTAAACATTGTGCTTGTTTCTCTGCTAATTTGAATGTTATGGTCTCAAAGAACATGAGGTTTGTCTTTCAATTCCCATCACCAAAGCAGCATCTAAGTATTCCTGAGGCAGAACGCTTCTTATTCTTTACAAACTTCAGTGCTGAGAAACATCTCAGAGCCAATTTGAGGACTTATTTGGTTCAATAACTTTGCTGTTTTTAGTTTTAATAATAAAGTTGTGATGCAGCACAGTGAAATTTATATGCAGCGAATAAAATGCATTTGCAAAACGGATTGGTTGAGTCAGTCTTATTCAGATTAACATGATTTATTTCATTCTAAAAGTACACTGTAAAAATATTTTTTAAAAAACTTACATGATGCCAAAATTGTGTTTGTGCTTTAAAATGTGACGACATCGTTTCATTCGACACTACTGCTGCTATCATGGTCCCACCTGTCCTCTCAGCAGTCTCATTTTTGTGTTTCACTTTATTCTTAGCAGGAGTTTGGGCGACTTGTGTCTCAAATACTACAAAACTATTTAAAGGGGTTTACTGGCCACACAGTTCATGCTTTACTGTATATGAAGTTCTTTTTTCCCTCTTTTTTCTCTTTTATTAGACAATTTCTTAGCAACGCACTGACAAGTGACAGTAATCACTTTTCTTTCTTTCTTTGTAAAATATAAATTCTGTTGCACAAATTAAGCTTTTGTTTTTGCACCTGAACTTCATGACCACTTACTGTATGCCTGCCGTACACGAGAGCTTTCTGCTGAGCGAGGCCGTTTGCTCAGGAGCAGATAGTCGCTGTGTGCGCCTGAGTTTTGGTGAAAATCAAACGCGTTTGAAATTTTTTGCCTCACGAGGTGGAAACTCACCATGTGAGCTCATCTTGAGCTCTGCTGAGGGCAGAAGATCTAGCGACCAATTAAAATGCATCCACAGATCACATGATCTAAGATGGCAGCCCTCTGTCATCATGTTAGAAGACTTTAAATGATATTTTGCAAAGAGATCCAAAGACTGAAGGCAGAAAAGTTTTGAGGATCTTTTTGTTAAAGACTGAATAGCGTTATCGTATTTAATTTTCATTTATTTTGTCTCTTTATTGAGTAAATGGTTTGCAACATACTGTACTATAGTTAATACCAGTTGGTGGCAATAATGCACCTTTGAGTTCGCCAACCGCCATTAAACTCAAAGGAGGAAGTCATGTAGGAAAAATGAATTAAACTTAGACAGAGATGATATTTGGATGGATGTTTTTGAAGTCTGAAAAAACATCATATAAGCAGGTATAGTCCCACCAATTAATTCTCTAAAATGTAATGGACCACGTCGCCGCAAGCTACCATCTTGAAATCATGTGATCTGCGGACACATTTAGATGTGCGCACACGGTGAGTTTTTCCCCTTGCGTGGCAAAAAATATCAAATGTGTTGGATTTTCACCTCAAGGCCTTGTGGGGCAGAAAACTCACCAAAAATAAGTCGCACACGGTGACTACCTGCTAAGCAAACGGCCTTCAATGACTTTTAGCTCAGCAGAAAGCGCTCGTGTGCGGCAAGCATTAGTTTTTCAATCCCAAAATATTGTGAAAGTAGATTAAAACAAACCTTTCAGGAATTTTTCCAGGATGTAGCAATTATCTGGTCCATAGCTTTCCTGATGCTGCTCAGTCCAGTCCAAGCATGGCGGAAAGAATGTGCATGTGGTTGACTTAAAGTCAAAGTAGTCTTTTCTTTAAACTGCCTGTTTGTGGCTTTTACTGTATATCTGTTCTTATCATTTATCTCTTTAACCAAGTCCATGATTTATATGAACTCTTTTATGTATACTGGTCTTACTTGTTGCTGCTTTAGGATTTTAGGTTCATTTGATCTTTGTTTTTAGTTATTTCTAATCAATCCAGGGATCATTTCCTCCACACAGAGCCATGCCTGCTCTGGCTTCAGGTTTCTTGCCGTGGTTTCCTCGCCTGGGTATTCGGGGTCTGACACTGCAGCCAAATACTGTAGCTGTGGTGTGGGCCTGCTCCACCCAGATTTGGGTGGTTCCCATGGCAGCAACCTTTGTGGCAGTGGTTAGGGTGGGTCCTGGTGTGGATGGACCCTCAGAATATCGTTCCTTCACCTGGTGCAAAGACAGTCTGGATGCCCATTTAATCTGTATGCACAATGAGAGAGAGCATGTACAGCTGTCCTCAAAATTATTCACACCCTCCCAGTGAATGAGAAAAACAATCAGCTGTCAGTGAAATGAGTTGAAATTTAAAATAGGAATAATATATAAAATTTTATGAACATCATGACATTGATTTTGAATTGCGGTTCAGCAGAAATATTAAAAACCAAACACACAGCTCCTGAACTAAAATGCCGAGCAACTCTTTGAGACAATCACTGCAATTAAAGGTTTTCTGTAGCGTCCAATCAGACTTCTGCACCTGTCCACGGGTATTTTGGTTTTGGGACAGTTTATTCTTTTCAACTACAATTCAAAAGCAATGTTTTATTTCAGTAATTTATAAATTCATTTTTTATTGATCATTTATTACTCCTCTTTTAGTTTCTTGTTGTATGAATAACTATTGTGAATTTAGTATTTTCTTTAATTGGAGGGTATGAATAATTTTAATGGTGACAGTATGTATGTGTGTTGTTTGTGATAAACTTGGGGCACTTATTTGATTTTATTTTGTGTTGTTTTTAATTGTGTTAAGCATTTTGTGAGGCTAATAAAGTTTGATTTGATTTGATTCTGTTGTTTTTCTAACTGGCCCGAACTCTTATGTGTCCCAAGCTGCTACATAGCTTCTTCAGCTGTGCTTGAATTTTACCTGAGCTGTCCGCAAATGCACCGTTTGCTTGCACAGTCATGAGAAATGTGCATGTTTATTTTATTTATTTTTTTGTTATCCTGTCATGTAGTATTTATACAAAAAACACAATAAATGTATTAATCTTCTTTGAAAATGCCAACAAAAAGTGACGCTAGTTAAAAAACAACACTTATTTGTTGCATAAAAGCACAACCATGCACTCTCAGATTGGACTCAGGGGTTCCAGACTGTAGGATTGTGATTAAAACCTATTTTATTTAAAACTGTGACATGTTACATCTATTGCTTTCTTTGCAAGGGTAATGTGTGGTGTCATTAAACCAAGATCTAAAGATATTTCTGAGGTCTTAGGAAAAAAATCTGTGGATGTTGATGAGTCTGGCAAGATATTTGAGATCTCCATATTTTGAAAAATAAATCAGGCTCGTAAGGATCGTGTACAAGTGCAGTTCATTTTAAATATCTGCCACTTTATCCAGACATGCCTGATCCAGAAAATTCAACTGAACAACTAACTACTTGATGTGGTGGGAAAAAAAAAAAAAAAAAAAAACTTCAAAGAGCCACAAAATTTCATCACAGGATCCACATGTATCTGCAGCTGTTGGTGTCATATCTACAAGAAAGAAAGAGCTTGTACGAATTTGACTTGCATGGAAGATGTGCCTGGAAGGAGCCTATGATTTTAGAAAAAAAGGAATATTAAAGTAAAATGGTAGTTTTTTAATCAGCATAGACACAAAAACATGTTTGTTGCTGATGTAAATGAAAAAAATCACTGAGAAATGGGGAGAAAAAACTGAAGCACTAGGGAGCTCGAGCCAAACAAGCGACTCGTAATAAAGGATGTACTAGAAAAAGATGGGCCTTTTGTCTGGGTGATGAAATTCACCCAGAAATGAACCTTTTAAGAGGATAGTGTGGAAGGAGAAGGAGTTATAAAATGGCCAAATCAAACTCAAAATGTGAAGCCCATTAAAAGGTTGCGAAGGACTTTTAAATTGAGCATTACATGTCGTGAAACCCTCAAAAGTCATTTACGTAAAAGTAATTTCCCTTCAACTCTGGGAGGAGGATGCGTGTAAAATAAGAACCTTAAACTTGGATTTTTCAACACAGACTGGTGTTAACCCTGTCTGTGGACAGTGGATGGGGACAATTTTATAAGTGGGGCTCGGGCACGTCACAAATGAGGAGGATTAGGTGGTTTTTCCCCACCAGGAGACTCGGCCTATCTCCAGCATGTGCGCCTGCCAGTCGGTCAATCACCCTTCCAGACTCATAACTTCACTTCTGGACATCCGAACTTAAAAATTACAACTGTGACATGTCACAGAATGTTTTACATTTAGAAAGAGCATGATGGGAACAAATTGCATGATGGGAGAAATCCTGGAAGAATCTTGTTATAGTCTTGTAAATAGTGACCCTGTAAGATTCACAGTCTTTGTAAAATCTCAGTCTGACACTAGGCTAAGACTAAAAACTGTCTTTAGATGTGAGCTGATAGTCTTTTCCAAATCTTTTTAAGGTCTTCGGATGTAAGGGAGCCATTAGGACGAACCACAAATCTATCAGAGACCCATTGAGTCAGACCAGGAGCATGTAGAGCAGTGGTTGGGAACCCTGGTCCTTGGACATGGGTTACCCACTGTGTAGCTCTTATGCCCCTTTCACTAGTACCTACTCAGCCCAGCCCAGCACCACACCACCCCATTTGTTTTTGTCCACATTAATTCCCGAGGAGAGTAGATAAATTTCAGCACCTACTCTGTTGTGGTTTTGAAGAAGCCAAATAGGGCCAAAAATAGTGACGTATCCAGTATTGGCCAGAATCTGATGTTACAGGATGGGTCATGAGTACGACTCCAACCACACCATCTTTAAAACCCTCGACTGCAACTAGAGAAGGCATTAAGCTGGATTTATACTCGCGCGTCGTCTGCGTAACCGCCGTAGCCTCCACATCCTGACGTGCACCTCTCCAGACCCAACGTGCATCCCAGCAATGCGAACGCAGAGATGTGGAAGAACTCACTGGTGATTGGTCAGTGTGGTTACATGCCTCCAGATGTGTGGGTTTTGTAGCTGAATGAATAAATGCATGTCGCCGCTACTGTTGTTCTAAAAGAGTAAAAACATGCCGCAGCTGTAGCGAACCATTGGGGTTAAATAAAAAACCCTCCACTCTGTGGAGTTTCCTGGCCCTGTTGTTTCCTGTAGTTCTGGAAAAGAAACTACAGCATGACCCCTACGCTCGAGTTAAAGCGCACACTGCTTCTGTGTCAGCTACACAGACCCGACTGGACGCAGACGCTGCGCCAGTATAAATCCAGCTTTAGCAACAACAAAAGCACAGCGAGAAGACATAGAATCCTGAAAGTTAACATCGTTCAGCACAGTGTTGACAAAATGAACACTTCACAACCCCGCTCACACTGAAAACGGCCTTAATTGTTCTGTGAACAAACAAAACTGGGGTGGTGTGGTGTCTGCCCAATGGGGGCCAGGCTAATGGTGCATTCCATTTGTCTCAGGATTCTGACGCGACTTAGTGACATCATTAAGCCGTAGTTTGCATTCCAGTTACACCAACTCTGGGAAAAAATAGACATTTCCAAAGCAGCCTATTTATGAGCATCTACAACTGCACGTTATAACAACATCACCATGACAACAGCAGACAATTTTGGTATGTGTGTTTAATAAACAACACATAGTCTCACAGCATTTTAATGGAAAAAAAAAGACCACTGTAAGAACGTAAAATTCAATCAACAACTCAGTGCTGTTTACACTAGAAACTATGAACAGAAAATATCTTATATAGAAGTTTAATAAACACAATAATGGTACTGGACGCAGCCATCTTTAAGTGTATAATCTCAGGGTCTTCTGCAAATCATGAGCTCACAGCTCAGAAAAACAAGTTCATGATGCCACTTCCACCCAAACTTACCTCAGAAAATATGAGTTCCGTGACAACTGGAACGCATAATAAGTAGGTGCTCGTGTGAAAGGGGCATCAGGCTATTGGATCCATTAATTTGAATCAGGAGCAGGGAAACATCTAAAACCTGCAGGACTGGCCCTTGAAAACCAGAGCTCCCCACCACCAATGTAGAGACTATTCACTCTACCAGTGTATCTTACCTGAGCCATGAGCCATATTTATTTTTCATAAAGTTTCTGATGGTTCTTAAATTAAAAGAATACTGCAGCATTCATATTGTCAGTGTTGTGTATTTAATCATTCACTACATCCATCAAGACATCAGCCTTGACTTTATGTGTATCGACCGCTTGATTAGCTATTTCTCACAAGAACTTTTAATCCCTACAGAGATATTTCATCAGCTGCATACAGTAGTAGCACAATGTTTTCAGCACTAACCCTTTTTTTTTATACTTTCCTACTCTGCTCTAATATATATGTGCATACTTGGGAAGTCATTGTACACTCACAAAAATAAGACTCCCCCATGTATTTCGACCCCTGTTCTTGTGTCAGCTGATTCATGTAGTTCTACAGTCATAATGTTATGACTGCCGTAACTCTTTGGAATCACAAGAAGCTTCTTACAAACTCTGAGGTCAAACATTGAGATAAAATATGTAATGTGTATCCTCAGCAAAAATGCTTTGACTTGAACACTTCACACCTCCCATCCTGCTTTGGTGGATTCATAATTAATGACCTATAAATGAATAATGCATTTTCATTCCACCCACTCCAGTGAAACAAGAATTTGTGGCGTGTGACCATGTCCACTCAACTTAAAACAACTCTTTGACTCCCAACAGTGGATCTCCTCTCCTCTTCCCCTGTTTTCTCTTTTCCTAGTGAAGCATATTCCACACACCTGCTTACCTTCATTGACTGGAATCCTTATTTTTTTTTCACCCCCATACTGATCATCTACTTGCTTGCAGCATCTCTTGCCCAAAAGAGAGACGATCCATTAATCAGCAAATAGTGCATTACCTTTGTAATTAACATTCAACTGAGTTTTACCCAGTAATATTTCATTAGTTTATATGCAAATAATTTTGAGCGATTGCCTCATTTGGTCTGTGAGTGCAATGATATATTGGTGTACTGAATGAACGTGCGTGTGTGTATGTGCTTGTGCATGCATGTGCGCACCAGTGTGTTCTTAGACTGCCATACTGTAGGTTAACACATTTTCATGAACTCTCTCTGTCCCTCTCACACACATAACCGTCGCACACATACAGAAAAGCGCACTCACAAACACACATGATAGATGACTCAGCCATATATCCTTGTGCTTGGTTTTTAAATGCATTAAGCTCTTTACTCACATTGAACTAATTTCAAATTCACAGCATTCCATCAAACCTGAGCCGACTGTTAAAATGGCACGGCCAATTCCTTGTCAGTTTACCAAAATATACCTACCGACGTTTAAGGGCAGCACCTCTGGCAGCCTTCAGTTGGCCATGTTCATTTAATCAGTGCATGAGAAAGCTTTAAATTAGAGGTGGTTCCTTTAATTCTCGAAGTCGGGGCTCTTTTGCTGTACCACTGGGGTCTTTAACTTATCACTGGAGCTTTTGTTTACACCACGAACTAAAGAAATGTGAGCCTCTTCCCAGGTGTCACATGTTTATTGTATGCCTTCAAAAACAGGGCAGAGGGAGGTCTTTAGGGTTTATTTTTTAACACAAGGTACAAAATAATAATTAGATACATTAAGGCCTGTACACAACTACTCCGAACATTTAATCCGAAAGATTTTTATGGTTACGTCTTTGATCAAATTATTGTCAAGTCAATGGAAACATTCACATCAGTGACGAAATTCCATCTAGCAATTTTACGAAGTTTATCTTTTCAAACTAAGGTCAATTTTCTTAATATTCGACAGATACTAGGGATGTAACGATATTGGCGATATCACAATATCGTGGTAGGGAAACTGCCACAAAATTGTCGTGGTCTAGTCACGGTATTAAACTCTTGAGACAAAACTAATAGTTTTCAGTCCGCTCTATGTGTAGCGTGATATACTGAACTACATAGACCATGATCCTTTGCTGCCATTTTGAGCCAATGGGAGCACACATAGCCCCCACACACAGGAAAAACAAACAGTGGTCAGGTGAACACAGCATGGAAAGACGGAGGATTAAAACAGCTTTTATTCTCCAGGAGAAGCGAGAACTTTGTTCCTGCTCTGGAGGCCGCAGGGACAACAAGAAAGTTAGTTTTGGTCCGGTTACTCCACGAGAAGCTTCATCCGTGACGCTGCGGGGATCACTGTGTTGACTCGGTGAGTTTATATTTAACCACCAACCTGGTCCGTGCATGGCGGGGTTGTGCACATGGTGATGTCTGTGTATTTAAAGGGATATTGTGTAAAGAGCGGTCTCTGAGCAAATGATTGACAGCCAACACACTCTGGGCTAAATGCGAACCAAGCCAACTTAAAACCAACAGGAGCTAACAAATATTAGCCCCCTAAGTGGCGGGCTAAAGGTAAGGCATGTTTGGACTTGCTGTTAGCTGCCAAAAACCACCGTTGTGCTACTCTGCTACAGACTGAGACCTTACCAAAAGCAAACAAGGAGTTAACTGTCAGCCACTGGCTGGCAAGTCGGCATCTGGTCTGCATGCCTTTCAATCAAAAGGACATGCCCCCAATTCTGTGTAATTTCAAGATTAAACAAAATCTAAATGGATGAGTTATAAAAACAAATCACTCCCCTCACAGTTGACATGAAGGTAAACGTGATCTGTTAAACCTAAAATGATTTTTTTGAACCAGGCTGTAAACAACGAAGAAAGGATGGATCCGCACAACTGGATACAGCTGTACCAGGTCATAAATATGTTTATTTCTGTTGTAAATTTGGCCTTTTTAACACGTGAGTCAATGGGGAATTACACTGTTTTGCAGCCAGCCCCTGGCGGATGAAGAAATAACCATCATTTTTTAGCACTTTTCTGGATTTCCGCATTGGCCACCAGAGGTTGCTGCTTGGTCCTTACCCCGACTAGTCAGACCCACTTATAACCACAGTCATAATGTTATAGTTAATCAGAGTAAGTCATCCATATATTTGACAACTGCAGTCAAGTATGATGAGTAAGCCACAAGCTGCAAACTGAAAAGTGAAGCTTTTGTGGAAGTGCTGAAAATTGCAGTTCAGCCCCCGTCTGCTAGGGGCCGGCTGTAAAAGGAAGTCAATCCCCACAGACTCTCAAGTTAAAAAGGCCAACTTCACTGCACAAATAAATTTTATTAAGGTCTGGTTAAAAAAATTACTTTAGGTTTACCCTCATAAAAACGGTGTGTGTGTATTTTTAAATAACTCATCCGGTCAGATGTTATTTAATCTTGAAATGACATATAATTAGGGGCATGTCTTTTTGATTGACAGGTGACAGATGGCCTGCATGCTCCTGGGAAGGCCTCAGCCTGTAGCAGAGTAGCACAACCAGCATATTTAGCCAATTAACAGTGTACCTTAACTTCAGCTCAATCATTTCCTCCCATGCCTGTAGCCCCCCTTTCAGCTTTACCAATTTGCCCTTTTTTTATTTTATGGGAATGACGAAACACACGACGCAGCCAAGATTGTGACGGTGGGACCCGTCCACTGAGCTTCCATTCAGCACTTCAGTTACCTACTGGTGACGTCATGGAGGGTCTGTCCAATAATATAATACAGTCTACGGTCAGCCACCTTCTTTTCCCCCCCCCCCCGTTTGGCTCCACTCCCCCTCCCCTCCCCCCCCCCCCCGTCTTTCCCCCCCCCCCCGTCCTCCCCCGACCCCCCCCCGGGGGGGTCCCCCCTCCCCCCCCCCCCCATAAAAAAACCCCACTGACCATAGACTGTATTGTAGTCTATGGTTGTAGTCAAGACATTATTGAGACCAAGCACCGAGACCAAGACATTACCCAGTCCTATACAATGTCTTTGTCTCAGAAACGTCTTGGTTTTGGATGTGTGGTCTTGACTACAACACTAGGCCACCACACCACAATCCCTGCCTTGAACAAAAACTGAAAATTAATCGCAGAGTTGAGTCTAGAAAGCATCTCCTGGGCTTTTCCTTAGACATCATTCTGCATCTCTGTAAAGATTTGGTTTGGTTTCATCACTAGTTTCATGTCTCTCTTTTTTACCCACCTTTCAGGGGGCAGAAGAACTATTTTAGACTGAAGGAAAGTGTGGGAGTCGGTACATATGTGGATCTCTAAGTTCTCATTTATAATGCATCCTGTCAGAGAACTGGAATGATATTGGATGTGATGTCCGTCAGAAATTGGTCATCACGACAGCTCAAGACAAGACTTAACAGAAAAGGACAGATCACTGCTCTATATATGTGTGTGTGTGTGTGTGAACACATGACGTGTGTGCGCATACATCTAGGTGCCCCATTTTCTGGAGGGACTTAATGCTGGGGGCTGCACCATCATCCCTCTTAGACTAACTAAATGAAACATGTTTTGTGATGTATGTAATTATATGAGATCAAGTAAGTGAAGACAGAAAATAGACGGGATTGGGATCACCTTCAGCTGTCAATGCTACCCAGGTCTGTAAAATTGCATTTAGCTAAATGTAAGGTCAGAAATAAATTGCCTTCGAAAGTGTGAAACACTGATGGGTATGGGAGAGGAGAGTATTAAAGCTACTTCATCTGAAAATTTTGCATTCCACTGAGGTGCATTAATATGTAGAATTTACATGCTCAAATACAAGTGTGTCATATTCTGGATAACATCCAAGTGTAGCTTGGATATAATTGAAGATACATACAGCTTGAGAATTTTAAGCATTTCAGTGATAGAGCATGTGGTAAAATGTTATTTATAATTCAAACCCTGAAGATTTCAGCCTTGTTTAGTTTGCTGACATTAAACAGAGTGTGTTACATCAAACACAGCTAACCAAGCAACTGCTTTCTTAATATTATACCAGAGGGGGAAAAAACTATAAACACCTTATCTCACACACAAACTAGTATTTATTAAAGAAAGAAGTGTAAGAACCTTACAAAACCCGCCAGATTGTGAGTAGATGTATATTATTTCAGTTTGTCCAGTCTGAAAAGGAAACAAAAAGAAAAGGTGACAGAATTTAACTTTAAACAGAAACAGCAGTCTTAAAGCTAGCTTATATCAAGATGTAAAAACCACTTGAGAAACACAAATCATATACAATATCTACTGCACTAGGGGTGGGAGGAATAAAAAAAATCAGTATGGCGTGACTTGTTCTTCCTCACAATTTTCAATTTTTATTTTTGCTCAACAATATTTTTTTCCCCCCAATTTAAATATCAACTTTTTCACCTTAAAAATATGTGTTTCTGACTCGTTTTGATAGCACCACCAGTCATTATGTGTATTTTCGAGCCATCACTGCCCAACGGCGTCCCGAGGCACAGAAACCACACTATGTAACTTTTCTAACTGGGATGCGATTATTAGTTGTGCACCGCATCATCGTATAAGCAAACGGATATGAACCGGAGATAAACACAGCGAGTGTTCTGAATGCGCCCTGTGGTGGATTCGGCAAAGAAACACAAGGAAACATTACCGGAGGAAGAGAGGAAAAAAGGAGAGGAAGGGACAGAACAAGAGTCAAAATAAGACTGTCTTTTACTGACTGGAGAGAATCACAGTCCAGGTAGGAAGAAGATGGATGCTAGTTTAGTCGTCGATAGGGTGTGCTTCACTAAGAAAATAGCTAAAGTTGGGTCGTGGGTCTTTAAATGCGTCATTTTAGTCTACGTTAATATGCCAAGAGGGGAAAAAAAAAGTCAACTATCTACAGTAGTAACATGATATTAAATCCGTTTCTGGAAAACCGCTTCAACAGAAGGTGAAGAATAGCAGACTGGTCTGGTGTTAAAAAAGCTAAATAAAGCCATCATTTTGCAATATAATGCAATAAAATCCAACAAAAAAAGTATAAAAGAATTAAATCAGTAAAACCATATCATCCCACCCCTAGTATCTACTACAATACACATTCAGAAGTTATTTTATATGGTATACCTAGAACTGAGACAAGGCAGGATGGGTCTATGCTGTCATTGTTTGCACCAAATTCTGACCCAACTGTCTGCAACCTGATCTCACAAAAATATGTGACGTGAGCACAAACACGAACAGTCTTACTCATTAACGTGTCCCCGACATGTAACTGCTTGACATTATGTGTCGCTAACACGTAAAATTGCGCAGCGTTAAGTCAATGGTGAAGCTTTTCGTGTCCCCAGACACAAACTCTTCTGCTTCAAATTACGTGCTGCTGACACGTAAAACTGTGCAATGTAAAATCAACAAGTCCTCCCCCAAAAAATCACACCCATATTGGGTTGTTTGTGCAACAAAATACAGACTACATTGCGTTTTTAATATCCGCTCAGTTTATGTATGTGTTTTATTTTTCATTTTGACAGAGCCTACATTCGTTTAGGTTTTTTGGTTGCATGTTGGCTGGGGAAACCTGGAATCGATCTCCCAAACTTCTGGATGATGGGCAACTGCTCTGTGTCCAAGTCTATTTCTTGAGAGCTGCTATCCTGTAACCGTTAGATGCATTTCTTTCCCACCATCACCTGAATTACCTCATGCACTCATTCAGCTCTGCAGAGGTAGAGAGCCAAGTTGCATGATAGCAAACTGACACACACCCGACTACAGCACACTTTCTCTTGCCATGCCACTGTAGTTTCTGTTCGTTCATTCAATAGATTTTCTTCTCCCTCTGATGACATTTTGTAGTTTTATTTGGATTTTGTTCATTTTAATTGAAAAACAATAATTGATCTATGTATATGCTTTTTATTTTAAAGGGGGTGGGATTAAATAAGTTTTTTAACTTCTTCCCACTCTTTTGTACATGAAATTAGATAAATGTAAATTATTTTTTTATTTATTTACTTATCTATTTTCAAATTATTATTGTTTTTTTTTTATTATTTCTATTTATTATTACTTTTGGTGCATTTATAATATTATACTGTTTTTGGTTATTTTGTTTTGGTTCTGTTTTTTGCTTGGTCATGCATGAAATGAAAAATAAATTAAATGAAATTCTCTCCAATTCTCTGATGTAATTGTTTCAGTTTTAAATTCAGTGAAATTAATCTTAGCTGTTGTTTTCATTGTCACTTCTAATGATAAGTGGTGCAGACTGTATTCGTCCATGAAAATGATTAATCAAGGGGCGGGTCACGGAGTAACAGAAGGATTTGTCATTCGGAGAGGCTTTGTGGTTTCAAGGTTGGCGTAAACATGCCTGTGTGCACATTTCCACATACAAAAGCAAAAAGCATTTAATCACTGAAAACTTTGCGTATAATATCAGAGAGAGCACATCGTTGTTAAAATCTTGTATGCATAGCCCTTTCCTCTTTATCCTCTTAAAGGTAACACTAAGATTTTCAGAGGAGCCTTATTGTATGGAGCACCGTCAAAAATATGGTGACTGCCAAAAAACATTCTGCTGCAACTGTGTGTAGCTTGTTAGATCAGAAAGAGGGATGGAAAAGTATTATTTTACCCACAAAAAGAAGCATATCAAGAGGCTGTTGTTTGGACGCTCATAACAAACAATGTTGCTGTCCATAGACCTGAAGATGGAGAACTGGGTACTTGTGTCTTTTGGAAGATTTAATAAATTAAATTGAATAAATAAAAAACATACAAAGGTAACAAAGTGATGCTTGTCTTTTTAATTTAACCTGAAATTGAACTATTTAGGGGTTTCCCTTCAAAGTATCAGCTGATTGTCTTTGGGGAAGCTCCTCTGCTCTTCAGGGGAAGCGAGCTCCTCACAGCTCCTCTATAATTTGAACCAAGCTATTTTGCCCAAACAACACAGACTAGCTTAATATTTAATACCAAACTTAGGCTCCCCAGCGTACATGCAAGTGTTCTTGAGTGGAGTTCTTAGTGGAGTTCTGACTGGGGCAACTGTATTTACTATAAACAATATATGAATCTGGTAAAATATCCATTTCAACCAAATACATGCTACTTTTTGTCCTGAAAGGGCTCCTCCAAACTGAAGTTGTCTGCATTTCTGTTGTGATCTGAAGTTCAAAAAAGAAGACAGAAAAATCTTTTATTGTTTGCTGAATATTTCTTGCTGCAGGTTTAAGTTATGTGCTTGTTAGAGCAGTTACAGTGAAAGAAAGAAGAACTAAGTTCCTTTCACTTTAAGCCTTGTAATGTGGGACTTCCAATAGAGTCACGCTGAAGTGCAGCACTTCTATTTGTGATATAAACTATTAGTACGGAAGAGGATAGGGCCACTGAAGAAAAAAAAAAAAAAAAACTGGGAAAAAAGTCAGACTTTAATCTCAGAATCTCAGAATCCTGTTTTTTTTTCAGAAAAATGGACAAAAACAAACAAAAAAAACATGTTTTTTCAGGGGATTTTTCTTTTTCAATATCTTAAAAAGTCAGAATTCTGAGATTAAAGTCAGAATTCTGACTTTTTCTCTTAGAATTCTCAGATTAAAGGCGCCAGATTTTTTGGCATTTCAGAAAGCAGAGACTGTTAGCAAGTTTTTTGGTCTGCACAAGACCAACCTGCTAGACAGCAGATTCTCTCATCATGTCACAAATACAAGTAAATGAATTTTTGTTGTCTGAGCGTTGGTTACTGCTAGCTGAATGATGTTAGCTACCTGCTATAAACGTCAGACGAGTGCGCGCAGCTTCCGGATCGTAGTATTACTCTCACCAATCAATCACTCTCACTGATCAGTCTTGCCTATTACCCGTTGAACTGACCGTCAATCACTCTTACTAAAAGTGATTGACGAGCCAATAGACAAATGAAAAAGTTAAGGAATGCAGAGATGATTGGTGGATGTTTTTTCAGCCCCATTACTTTCACAGTTGATCTACAAAGCTTTTAATTTATCATAGCGTATGGGGTAATGAACCCAATTTTAGCGAATATTGCAAAAATTGTTGAAAGAAACATCTTCTTCAATACATTTCAAGTAAGAACTCTGACTTTTTTTTTTCTTTAGTGGCCCTAATCCTCGTCCGTATCGGTATGTTAGAGCTGTAAAACGAGTGAAATATCCTTTAAAATAGCATTTTAAAGAAACAGTACCCTCACAGAATGATGTAACTTTATTTTTCCACTTACCCTCATGGTGAGCAAGACTCTGCAACACTTTTTTATTATCTCAAATGCAGCCGGCGATCAGGAAGGCTTCTCTTTTTTCCCACAACTTTCATATAATGGAGTTCTCTGGGACCCAAGCCAAAAAGGTGCATAAAAGTCCACAAAAACTTGTTAATATTCCTCCATTCTGCTCGTCCAATGTAATCCAAGTGTCCTGAGTGTGTAGCGTCCATAATTTACTCGAAACGGCATTTAGTATATTTTTAGAGCCTAAACAACACTACACCGCATCTCCTTCAAGTACGCCGATGCGCATTCACGAAACTACTGAAACTGCTGCAGACGAGATCGCGCGTTCTCTTTTTCTTTCTTTCTTTGTTTAAAATCAATAGCCAACCCCTCTTGGACCCTCTTGTGTTTGTCCCGGTTTGTCTGCAGCTCTGGCACTCTTAGCACAATTACACTGTGCTAAGAGCAAAGTTTTTGACAACTTTGTGTGGACTTTTATGGACCTTTTGGCTCAGGCCCCAGCGAACTCCATTATATGAAAGTTGGGGGAACACAAGAAGCCTTCCTGATCGCTGGCTGCATTTGAGATATTAAAAAAGTGCTCCAGAGTCTTGCTCACCATGAGGGTAAGTGGAAAATAAAGTTACATCCCTCTGTGGGTGTACTAGTCCTTTAAAAGACAGAATATGAACAAGAAAGGATTTACTGTACATTAGTGTGGGAGCAGCATTCAGTTGAGGTTAAAGGTATATGACAAGTTAACAAGGTCTTTGTCCATACAGCCGTAATTAACATGAGTTATTAAAATGGGCCTAAGGGCCAATGCAAAATTGGCCTCACCTGTATGAAACATCCTCTCAGCTGCTTTTTAAATAGGTCTGTTTATTTTTCCTTCTATAACTACAAATGATAAATTATGCAAACACATATTTTACTTTAATAACATGAGTAAAAATATTTTCAGAGATTAATACATTTAACACAATTTATGTTCAATAAAAAAACAAGCTGTGCTTACTCAGTACTAAAGTACTCAGTACTACAAATTTTAATATCCAAATTTCCATTAACCTCATGTACAGATCTTTGACACAGTCCACATTCAAGCTCAATGGGATTCTGCTGAACTTAAGACTTTTTCAACCACAAGTTTAATAGATTTACAAGTTTGATACTTTTAGAAAAATGGATAACTTTCCCATTTGAGACCATATATGATCAAACTTCACGTCCTGCTTCAGCTCCTACCTGTAGCATCGGGCAGTCTGTTCGAAACCCCGGCAGGTGAGAGGAGAAGAGAGTCACGGATGACCACCCTCCGTCACTCACCATGGGTTTTTACTTTGGGTCTCCTGAGCTTTCCACTGCCACTTGTACCTTGTCTTGTCAACTCCCCAGACACACACACACACACACACACACACACACACGCACACACCAGCAGGCTTTTGTCTGTCACAAGGAACAAGGTGGGGTGCAAACGATAGAGGTGTTCAACCTTTTTCTGGTCAAATTACTTTTCCAGGTGTTCTTATTTGCTGGAAAACCAGTCAGTGACTTTCCTCCAAACTTGCTCTGAAGTCTTAACAGACTAGATGTCAGGATGCCCGTGTGGGGTCTGGTGTGTCCCATCCCTCCTGCTAACTGCCAACCAGTGCAACTGTTTCCCCCTGACTGTCTATTGCACACTTCTGTGTAGGTTCCCATTTCTTCTTCCATCTCCTGTGGAAGCATCTAAAGTTTTAAAAACTGGTCAACTTGAACAGTGAACGGCAGTGATGGAAATAAATGAGAAAAATAATTTTTCCCTACTGTACATAACTAATCATCATAAACTACACGTATGAAAAAATTGATTAAAAAAAATTCCCTAACAGCCCTAACATTTACACTGCCTGGCCAAAAAAAAGTCGCCACCTGGATTTCACTAAGCAAATAGGAACGAGCCTCCTATTGGATAATTACTGCATGGGCAATTATCTTTCAGCTGGCAACAAGTTATTTAACCCCAACTGGTGCAATGTCTTGCTTCTCATTTCCTAAACAACCATGTGGAAAGATTGTGGTTGTGGAAAAGATGTTAGTCTGTTTGAGAAGGGTCAAATCATTGGCATCAAGCAGAGAAAACATCTAAAAAGATTGCAAAAACTACTAAAATTGGGTTAAGAACTGTCCAACGCATTATTAAAAACTGGAAGGATAGTGGGGACCCATCATCTTCAAGGAAGAAATGTGGCCAGAAAGGCAGATGAAGTGATGCAGCATCATGCCTAGTGCCTACTGTATGAGCCTGTGGGGGCAGTGTGATGATCTGGGGTTGCTGCAGTTGCTCAGGTCCAGGTTCAGCAACAGTATGAGCTCAGATAATGAGGTCAGCTGATACCTGAATATACTGAATGACCAGGTTATTCCATCAATGGATGTTTCTTTCCTGATGGCACGGCCATATTCCAAGATGACCGTGCCAGAATTTATCGGGCTCAGATTGTGAAAGATGGTTCAGGGATCATCAGACATCATTTTCACACATGGATTGGCCCCCACAGAGTCCAGACCTGAACCCCATTGAGAATCTTTGGGATGTGCTGTGGTCAGACTCTACAATCATCATCAAGATCTTGGTGAAAAATTGATGCAACAGGATGCAAATAAATCTGGTGACATTGCAGAAGCTTCTGGAAACACAGCGAATGCTGCCGCAATCAAAGCTAAAGGCGGTCCAACGAAATGTTAAATGTTTGACCTTTTTTTGTTGGCGACTTTTTTTTTGGCCGGGCAGTGTATTATCTTGCACTTAATGCCCAATTGCACAGCTATGTGATTTTATGTGTTTGATATGACATTTGTTTTTGTTCTTATTTAAGCCTGATGTAGGGTACCAGGTACCTGGTATCATACTTCATGAAAATACTGAGCATTTTATATGAATCTAAATTCATATCCAGTTCAGTGTGGGTGAGCCACATCTCCAGCAATTTTTCAGTTTTTTTAAAGGAGCTGTATCATGCTTTTCAGACGTTTCAAAAGTCAACTACAGGCATATAAGCTAAATATGCTCCCTGTGCCACCATAGACCGTAAATAGAGAGGGACGAACCTTCCACTCACATGACCCATTGGTTTCTGAAGAGCTAAAAGTGAAGCCAGTTGGGCGTGTCCCACCGTTGCCATCTTGCCGTGTTGCTTGTGTCGTCACTCCCGGAAAATACTAAAATGGGCAAAGGCAAGGACGCTCCGAGCTGTGGGGCCAATGATTGACGGCTGACGTACTCTGGGCTAAACGCTAACAGAGCTAACTTGAAACTAACAGAAGCTAACGAAGATTAGCCCCCTAAGCAGCGGGGTAAAGGTAAGACATGCTTAGACTTGCTATCGTCTGACTAAGAACCACCGCTGTGCTACTCTGCCACAAACTGAGACCTTACCGAGAGCAAAATGGAGCTAACGAGGAGCCACGAGTCAGCAGGCCGGGCTTCCGGTCTGCCCCATGTCAGTCAAAAGGACACGCCCTTGATTATGTGTAATTTCAAGATTGAGTAACATCTAAATGGATGAGTTATAAAAAAAAAAAATTAACCCCTCACAGTTACCTATTAGGTTTAATAGGTAAACTTGACCTATTAAACCTAAAATGATTTTTTGAACCAGGCTGTAAACATGTTTATTCCTGCTGTGAAGTTGGTGTTTTTAACATGGGAGTCTATAGGAATTTGCTCTGTTTTGCAGCCAGCTCCTAGCGGATCAAGGGAGAACTTCAAAAAATTACTTCTTCCAGGTAGCCTCATACTTGGCCACCGGAGGTTGCTGCTATGCCACTTTAGAACCTAATCTGGTGTTAAATATAATTTTCTTGTGTCAAATTTCCAACATGGAAGTAAAACGATTGACTGCACTGACCCACTAAAGCTGTCGACCAACCTCCGACATATCCTACACCAACATTCAAAAATTCTAAAGGGTCAGAGATTTTGGTGTAACATCGGCCTCGTAACTCACATGGATAAATTTGTAAACACTGATGAATAAAATGAATCACCCTGTTATGGAGCTGTCTGCGTTTGACCCAGAGTCTGATATGGAGTTTGAAATATGCGGTACCACAGAGACCCCCAACAAGTAAGTAAATTAGCCAACAAGTCATAGGCTAACGGTTAGCATTGAGTTGGGAGATGGTTTCATTCGCCACAGTGGATCGAAAGCTATTTGTCTTTTTAAGATCACAAAAGGTTTATCTGAATGGCAGCCTGTCCAGTAGCAGAAGTTTGGAGTGTGGAGTTCCACAGGGAAGCTGCTTAGGACCTTTACTTTTCTTAACTTTTACTAATGATTTAGCCTGGGCTACAGAAAGTGTCAGAACTGTCCTGTATGCAGATGATACCACTTTGTATGCTTCACCTTATTGCAGTGTATTAAATCAGGTGCCGAGCAGAGAAATGAATGTTGTCCATGACTGGGTGGTATGAAACAAACTGGCCCTCAATATCTCTAAGGCCAAGTGCATGGTGATTGGTTCAAGGCACAGGCTATCCACAAGCCCAAAGCTTGATTAAAATTTTGGTGACGTGATGGTTCAACAAGTTGAAAGTGCCAAACTCCTTGGTGTGATGGTAGACTGTTCTCTGTCTTGGTCTCACCACATTAATTACATTGTTTTGAAAATGGGAAAAGCCAGGAAATGTTGCTCTTTTGTGGCCCGTCCTCTTTTATACCAAATAGTTCAGATTCTAGTCTTATGCCATCTCGACTACTGCTCTACAGTGCGGTCATCTGCTTCCAGGTGTGAACTTAAGAAGCTCCAGGTTGCCCAGAACAGGGCAGCACGGTTGGTACTTGGCTGCGCTGTTATATAATGTCAACCAGATGCATGCCTGCCTTTCCTGGCTTATACTTGAGAATAAGCTGCTTTTTAATACACTTATGCTGTTTAAATCTGTTATGAGCAGTACTGTTCCAGCTTTTATAAATTCACAAATTGTTTTTAGTAATTTGTTCATGATCATAACACTATAGGGGCAGCTTGTTTTACCAGGCCCAAGAACCAGTGCTCTAAAGATCTTTTATATAGCTATAGATTGTTTACTCTCTAGAATAACCTCTTCAAAACCTCTGCTGCATTCACAGCAAATGATCTTTTAAAAAGAATCTGAGACTCCATCTGTTGCCTTGAAGTGTTTTTGTTTCATTGCCAGTTTTATTTTATTTTATTTTATTTTTTTTTTTTTGGGGGGGGGGGGGGCATTCTCTGATAATTTATGAACTACTGTGTGTTGAGAAAGGCCACCTCTTTGAAATTTTGTGTTTGTGACTTTCTTTTTACTGTATGTTTTTAATTTGGACCCCAGGAAGACTAGCTGCTTGCCATGGCAACAGCTAATGGGGGGCCTTAATAAAATTACAAAATACCGCAGTGTTGTCTGTTCATGAGGTGTTTTATTCTGGGAATGGCGTCAGCTTTCAGAAGTAATCACCAAGAAAAAAGTACTTTACTGCTTTAGATTCATGAAGCTGTCAAGAGGAAAGTTTGCACACAAAGTTGAGGTTTTTTTTCCGCTCCTGAAGACATCTAACCACTTCTGCCGAGTAGATCCAGCTTTTGGTACAACAAATAAACTCCCACGCTGAAAGCAACCGCATTTTTTTTCCAATTTTCCGTCATGTAGAGCTAAAATATGTAAAGCAAGAAATAAAGAGAAGCTTTTCTTCTGAACTCTGGTGCTAACTTCTGTTGGCTGATAGCTGCCTGTCTTAGAGAAAGTCTTTCGGCAGGCTGTTCGCTTCCTCCTCAGAGAGAGTGGTTAGGATTCTTGGAGTCCGTCTGGAACAAAGTGGGAGTCTAGCTACGATGCTGCCCACGTGTATCTGGCGCTCTATGATTGGTGAAATAATTTCAAAAGACATATCTAGGGCAGTTGTTTGAAGAGAGCTAAAACTTGGGCTGAAAATTCCTATAGATTCATATAAATTACTCAAATATGCATGAATGAGGAAAAATAATGACTTAAATGAAGTCTTTATGAGGAAATAACACACTAACATGGTTGAAAGCTCATTAAAGTCCATTTTCCATGATAGGGAACCTTTAAAACTCTGTGGGGAATATATGGGTGTGCTCTGTGGGCCTCTACAGGATGTCATCATCTGTGTGCTACTGTTTCTAGCACAGCTAATACTCAGGCAATATCATTACATGACAACTGCCAATGTGTCCACTCCAGTTGATTCATTGGCCTTGAGTTCGGGGGCCTGCCCGGGAAAGAAGGCCCTCCATCAAGCTAGGAGTGAACACATGCTGGCCCGGGGCTGACAGTTTTCCAATATGCAAACTTTCCGTGTTTATTTATTTGCTTCTTAATGACCTTAGGTTCAATCTAAAGGGACATTTTATCCCTCTTTGCTATAAAAAAAAAAAGACAACTCAGTGAATTTTCTTCTTTTTTTCTTGTTGATAATTTGTGCTTGCACATCAAAGTCAAACACTGGCATAACTTTGAATGAAAACTTTGCTTCACACTAAAGATGGATGCCTTTCAAAGTTTGCTGTTTAATACCAATAAGTGCCCGTCATTCCTGATCCCTCTGACACGGGAACACACACATTTTAACTCTGCCCATACCGCCTCCTCTTCCTCCCTCTCCTCTTAGCTCTTCCTACCTGCTTTAATCAAAGTAATGTCAACACATCATAGCGCTATGGGCTACATTAGACAAGAAGATGGGTAATGAGATTACACACGCACATACGGGTGCACTAAAGCACTGACTGTAGGTACGTTTTCAAGGATGGGGGAATGTGGGACGCCACGACTCTGCCTTTGTAAGCTTTTGGAAGGGCGTTCAAATGAACAGGCTTTCTGTCACGCCACTCCTCTCTGGAAAAAGGACTTCTACTTTCAGTACCTTCCTTGTCATGTCTCAATTACATCGAGGATCAGACCAGCTGTTACTTTGATGCCTGATAACAACTTCATCCGGCTTCTGTCTCCAAGTGACTTTAAGTCTCAGTGTGTCAGTCTTCTGTGCATCAGACTGCATGTTAATGAAGCCAGTATTAATATCTAGTTTTTTGCCAGGGGTTGGCTGGGTTTTCATCTCAGTCCAAGTGTACATCTGTGAGTCAGGCAGAGGTGGGTAGTAATGCGCTACATTTACTCCGTTACATTTACTTGAGTACATTTTTACATAAATTGTACTTTTAAGAGTAAATTTATTACGATATACTTTATACTTTTACTCAAATACATTTATGAGAAAGAAAGACTGCTTCTACTCCGTTGCAACAGCATATATCCTGCTCGTTACTTTTATTTTTGGTCTTTTAAGTGCGCACATCACAGTCTGCTTGTTTTGTTAGAGACACACGTGAATGTCTCACTAAATAAACAGCTTGCTGTTGGCCACGTCACACGTTATGAGCTATGTTTCACTACGTACCACCACCCAGCCAGCATTTCAAAGTGGAGCCCATATGGGTTAGATTTTTGGCTGCATATGAAGGACCCAAGTGGGTTTGTCCACGGTTTCCATGTAGACCTCACCTGTGTTTGCCCATACAGCCTATAGGCATGGGCTTGAACTGGGCAAATTTGCAGACCTTATAGTTAAAGTTACATGGGCCCCATATGTGGAAACCCACATGTGAAAACACAGGTGGGGCCACCATGGAAACCTACTTGGGTCTTTCATATGCAGCCAAAATCTAACCCATATGGGGCCCACTTGGAATTGCTGCAACATTCCAGCAATGTTTGCCTTCCAGACGACATAAAAGATCAGCTGTGCAAGCCACGTTTCAGGAACAAAAACTCAACCTCAAGCTTACTTTGTAAAGTTGTAATAAGCTCAGTTTTGTTTGCTGCTAAAACAATGCTGCATCAGACCTGAATCTGTGGTAGAATGTGAACCTTCGTCAACTTGTTTTTTGATGGTGTTGTCTCTTGCGGGTTTCTTAGAAAAATATCACCCTGTCCTACAGTTATTTTGGCAGCCTCCTCTCGGCTGATTGGGGATGTAGGTGCATCACAGCCGCAGGAGGAATTCCCGAAGCTGCGACGCGTGGCTGCGATGCGTGGCTGCGCTTGCTCGTGTTGTTACAGTAATAAACTGTGTCGGTTAATAGATGCTATATTCACAGTGACATCGGGCTGTGAGGAGGCTACTGTAGCCTATAAACAAATATGTCTTACAAATATATATTAACCACGGGAACAATCAGAGTCACCTGCATGTACTCTCACCATCCCTGAAAGGGAAAAACAAAGTATCTAAATCACGGCAAGTTTCTGGTCAGCCTGGGGGGGGGGGGGTTTTATAGCGCTTTTCCGTCTCTATCCCAAGCCTTCCCTATATCACATTCCCCATCACCACACCACACACATTCATACCCTGATAGGCACATCAGGAGGCACTTGGGTTCATGTCTTCCCAAGGACACTTCGCATCACTGGGGAAGCCTGGATCCCTCCCCCCCCCCCTGAGACCCCCCCCCCCCCCATAATGTTAATGCTTCCTTCTTCCTTTTCCCCCCATTCTCCCCCCACCCTCTCTCCACTTCTCATCCCCCCCCCCCCCCCCCACCCCACCACATTCTTTCCCCCTATTCACACCCATAGCACTTTTGGTCTTTTCTTTCCCCAAAGCCCCCTCCCTTCCTTTTGGGGACCCTGGAATCCCCCCCACCCCCCTCCGTTAAAGACCCCCCCCCCCCCCCCTGACCTACACCCTGGTGGTCCTTTTTCCTCCGTCCCTCCACCTGTTTTGGCCACACTGTGACGGTGAGCAGCCGTCTTAAGCTCCACATCCAACTTCATGTCGGATCACTTCTTATTTCGGCTTGTGTGCGCTACTCTGACCCAAGTGGCAACCTGGTGGTCAACAATGAGGCTACCTGGAAGAAGTCATTTTTTGTAGTTCTCCCTTGATCTGCTAGGGGCTGGCTGCAAAACAGAGCAAATCCCCATAGACTCCCATGTTAAAAACGCCAACTTCACAGCAGGAATAAGCATGTTTACAGCCTGGTCCATGTCAACTGTGAGAGGGGGTGATTTTTTTTTCATAACTCATCCATTTAGATTTTATTTAAAGGTAGAGTCCAAAGTTTCCCCCCTGAAAATAAACGTTAGACTTGTGCAAGTGAATTTTGTCTCAAATCGTGCCTTTGGGCCTCTACTCACGTGCAGTGGTGCGTTTGAATGCAACTCTCTTCCCCCCTGCCTGTTATTTGCTCTTTAGCTTTGTTTTGGTGTGTTTGGGATGTTTCTGGGTGGAGATTTCTGTTTATATCGTCAGCCAATGACAGAACTAAGGACATGACGCTGTGTGGAAATAAGCTCATGATTAGAACAGACACCAGTCACTCCAACTCTCGAAGGAAAAAAAAAGAAAGAAAGTAAAATGGCAGATGCACCGAAGAAAAGGTAAGAGCTTGAGATAGTGCACGTTGGCAAACCAGGGTTAATATTGGTTTGGCTTTTACCCGCTTCTGAGCTCTGAAGGAGAGGCTTGAAGCTGAATAGGCTGAAGAACCCGGCGGCCACTTGCCTGAGAGGGAGGGGCGCTCAGTTTGAATGCTGTTGTTTGCAAACAGAAACGCTGGGGGGGACTTTGGACTCTACCTTTAATCTTGAAATTGCTCATAATCAAGGGTGTGTCCTTTTGATTGACATGCAGCAGACTGGAGACCGGCCTGCTGACCGGTGGTTCCTAGTTAGCTCCTTGTTTGCTCTCAGTAAGGTCTCAGTTTGCATCAGAGCAGCACAGCGGCGGTTTATAGTCAGATAATAGCAAGTCTAAGTGTGTCTTACCTTTATCCCGCTGCTTAGGGGGCTAATCTTTGTTAGCTTCTGTTAGTTTCGAGTTAGCTCGGTTAGCGTTTAGCCCAGAGTACGTCATCTGCCAATCATTTGCCCCGCAGCTCCGAGGGGCCTTGCCTTTGCCCATTTTAGTATTTTCCGGGAGTGACGACACACGTGACACTGCAAGATGGCGCAGGTGGGAAACGCCCAACTGGCTTCTCCTTTAGCTCTTCAGAAACCAACGGGTGATGTAGCAGAAGATTCGTCTTTTCACGGTCTATGTTCTGAACACAGCAGCGCGTCACACTCTCCCACTCACCCCTCTTCTGTTTGCCTGGAATGCCAGAGGACAGCTGTCATATACACATTTGTACCCATTTCCACTCAAGTTCATTCGTTCGTTCATTTTTTTTCTCTCATGTCGCTCTCTGTCTCTTTTTCTCACTCCTTTCTCTCTGTTCCATTTTCTATCATTGCTTCTGTTAACTTTCTATTTTTTCATTTTCTCTTGTCAAGCCCAGCAATATGATGTAAAATGTTATAAACAAATGTTTAATTAAAGTCAAGTCAAGTCAAGTCAAGTCAAGTCAAATTTATTTATAGAGCACATTTAAAAACAACCTCAGTTGACCAAAGTGCTGTACAGAATAAAAGAATAAAATCAGAAATAAAAGCAGAATAAAAAACACAATCACATAAAGAGATAAAACCAAAAATACCAAAAAATATATAAAAATATAAATATAGATAGATGTGACACTCTTAAACTGGTTAGAAAGCCAGCGAAAACAAACGAGTTTTCAGCAGTGATTTGAAATGATCAATGATTGTGCAGATCTGATGGTTAGGGGAGGCTGTTCCAAAGCCGAGGAGCGGCAACAGAAAAAGCCCGATCACCTCTTCCTTTTAGCCTGCTTCTGGGGACTGTCAAGAGCATCTGGTTTGTTGACCTCAGTGCTCTGACTGGACTGTAAGTTGTCAGAAGTTCCAAGAGGTAGGAGGGTGCAGAACCGTTAAGACTCTTAAAAACAAGTAACAAAATCTTAAACTGAACCCTAAACTGCACCGGCAACCAGTGTAAAGAAGCGAGCACCGGAGTAATATGCTCACAGCGTTTAGACCCGGTCAGGAGACGAGCAGCTGCGTTCTGCACAGTCTGCAAACGCTGAAGAAGAGACTGCTCTACTCCAACATAAAGAGAATTACAGTAGTCCAAGTGACAGGTAACCAGAGCATGGATCGCCCTCTCTAAGTCCCGATACGGCAAATATGTTTTTACTTTGGCTAACATGCGCAAATGAAAAAAGCTGGATTTGACAACAGAACTGATCTGTTTATCAAATCTGAGCTGAGAGTCAAAGATCACTCCAAGATTTCTGACATATTGCTTGAGTATTGAGACAGGGGGCCAATTACACTAATACAACCATCCAACACATCTGACTCACCAAATACAATCATTTCAGTTTTATCCCTGTTAAGCAGGAGAAAATTCTGAGTCAGCCATCGATGCACCTCAGCAAGGCACTGCAGCAGAGAGTCAGTGGATCCAGAAGACCTGGACTGCAGGGGCAGATAGATCTGCAGGTCGTCAGCAAAACAATGAAAAGAAATGCCAAACTTACTAAAAATAGAACCCAACGGAAGCAGATACAAAGAAAACAAAATAGGACCCAGAATAGAACCCTGGGGGACTCCACATTTGAGAGGGGAGGCAGCAGATGAGTACTGAAAGAAAATAAAATGAATAAACACAGGATATCAAGGGGAGCCTTGTGTTCATAAAGCTCCCCTTGGCAAAGCAAATCTGTTCAACACAATGAAGCAACCAGATCACCACTCTGCTTGCTACGACGGTGGACAGGACAAGTAAAAAAAGAAGGAAAAAAAAAAAGTTTGTTCTCAGCCATGGGCCTACTCATAATTTGTCTTTTTGATGGTGCAATTAATCGTGTAGTAGTGTGTCCCCAGCTTTACTAGACCGGTCTAGACTCTGGTCTGGACTCTGGTCTCAGAGGTTTTGTTATAAAAGACCATGACAGCCAGCCAAAGAGTTCTTTATTTAATGAGGTGGATGTCTTTATTTATGTTCATTTTTAAAAAATTTAATTATTTCATTTATTGACATTTACTGTTATTTCAAATAAATCTGATGCTACCCATAAAGTACTCAGTACTGGAGTAGTTTTTTCAGTGAGTACTTTTTACTTTTACTTCAGTAATTATTTGGATGACTACTTTTAACTTGTACTTGAGTAATATTTTATTTTTAAGTAACAGTACTTTTACTTGAGTATAATTTTTGGCTACTCTACCCACCTCTGGCGTCAGGAGAACACATTCAGATGACAGAAGCGACGGCACGTCCTTGTTTTATTCCTGAGCTGTGAGGCTCATTAAAGCATCCTTGTTTGTTTTCCCAAAGATCACTTCCTCCGCGCCTTATTGGAGGAGAAGGTTGCTGCCATCAAACCACTAGAATACCACACCTGCCAACAAGGATCTGCCTTTTCATCATTCATCGGCGTCTAAACTGTGCTTGATCTCGCTGTGCACCCCTCGTCTAGTTAGCGGGTGCATGTACCTGGATGTGTTTGTATGCGTACTTAAGGAAGCCATGCAGGGAGGTTTTAGGGAAGCTGTTTGACAACTATGGTAAACATATTACAAATGCAGGGAGAGTACATGTGGGAGGCTGTTGATGTGTTTGAGTATACTGCACCAAGCCAGGGATCCTAATCTCATTGGGGGTCAGACTATAGCAGGATTAAAGTAGGGGGGTGCAGGTTTCAGGCAGAGAGATACAGGTGCTGGAGCTCTTATTCTGCATGCTGAGCAGAAATATCAGATGTGTAGTGTGTCTTATATATATGTGTGTGTAAATGAGCTTCTTTCTTGTTCCCAGAGGACAGGGTAAAACTTAAAAGACTTCAAGATCATCTTTCATTAATGCAAATCAGCGCGCCTCAAATGAAGTGAGCTACAGGAATGCGGCGACAGAGATTGCTGTGGCGTGGATAACTCAGTCTTTTAACAAATGAGGTTCCCTCTTTTCCTCTTACTCTCTCCCCACCCCCGCACACTCCCATGCTTGGTTTTTTTCGTGTACTGTACCTTTTTATGCTGTTCATTATACTCTAATACCTGCACTGTCAACATCATAGATGAGCTCGGCTTTCCTGGGGCTTGAGCAATCTGCATCCGAGTGCCACAGATGACCAGCGTGGAACCCCACAGGTGATCCATCACCATGCTAACCGGACGATAGGGACCAACTAGTAATGCAACAACTGATCGATGTGCAAACTGTAATTAAAAGCGCTGCGCTAATAAGTACCTTGGGAGCAATAGTCCATACTACGTGCATAGCCGTAGTGCAGGAGAGAGGGATGATGGAGGAGCAGAGGAATGAAGCGAGGGAGAAGAGGGATGGAGATGGATATGGGAGGTATTAAAGATGAGTCAAGTTAGAAAGGAGGGAGCAAAGGAGGCTGCGGGGCTGCAATGAGTAGGCCTGGGTGAGAAGATCAAAGCTCAAGTGTTGCGATGGACAGATTGAAAAGCACGAGGTCGGAGAAGGCATGGAGGGTGCTGCTGGCTGAATCGCTAACAAGCTGGGGAAAGGAGGCAGGAGGAGGAAGCTGAGAAAGAGCTGGACAAGCGCTGGCTGCAAAAGCAAAATGATCAGCTTTAAATTTTAAAAAAAGAAAGAAAAAAGAAGCTTGATTTTGTTTGCTGGATGTGTATGCACAGGCGTTTAAAACTGTTTACACTGCAGCAGCGACTCCAAAGAAGAACCGACGGATGGAGTGAGGAAGCATGAAAATGTGCTTCTTTGTCCCCTAATCTCTCACCATATCTTATTAGGTTGCAGATCCATACTCATCCTAATTAAAACCCATCTTAATTCTCAACAACAATAAAACACGAATGCATCCCTTACAAGTGAGGTTGGACTGATCAGAAACACACATGCGCTCACACACAGCAAAATCATAAACCTTGGGTGGGATATTCTTCTAAATCCCACTGTAAACAATTAGGCAAGTTATAGACTGTTTAATGAGATAAAAGAAGATAGAGCCTTGTCTTTTGTTTGTTTCTCCATTGGGACCACGAGCTGGAGTTATTTTGTGTTATCAGTATGTTTCCCCGGAGGCAGCTGCACGGCTGGAGAGCTCCAGGCATTAACACACAACGCTTCGCTCCATCTCGGGGTGTGTGTGGGTCTTGGCATGCGGGCATATACTTCAATTTTAGTTTGAAGGTGGAAACCAAGCACTAAGTTTATCCAATTTGTCTTCTTTTTGTCTCTTCTGGCCCTCTTTCCCTCCTCCCTAAACGGCTGAAAGGCCTCCTCTCCGAGGCTCGCACACCTTCGTACAAAAGTACGACACGGGGATGTTTCAGTTGCCCAGGAGGCGGCAAATTAAACAAGGCTGTGAAGGAGAAATTCCTCCCTCTCCCTTTTCATTTGAATTTGTGATTGCTTGCTGCGGTGTTGCTGTCTGCTGCTGCACGTTGGGAAGCATGAAATGAGAAGAGCTTTAGTGTTTATTGAGAGTCATGTGGCGTTGAGAGACAGGATACAGCAAAATCGCCAGCGCTCATTCAAGACAATGTGCCAGCAGCTCTGCTACAGCTGACACAAAATTACCTGCAAAACAGTTTAGGAAATTACTGAAACCCCTTTTCTTCAGCCTTCTGGTCTTTATCGCCGCCTTCAACCCCTCTTATCAATTCCTCTCCTGTAGCCGGTGTTTGCTAGTTATCGCACATCACCTGCTAATCGAGAGAAAGGGTCCTGTTCTGTCAACAAGCCTGCAAATCTAAAAGATCTTATCCAGCCTCTACACATGTCTGCAAATACTTTGGCGCCATAAATGATTCATGCATCTTTGCATCTGATGGTGGAATTCATATTCTTGTTTACTTCCCAGGCTGTTTAAATGGGATATGACTTTTTCTACAAGGCTGCAATTACAAGCTAGCAGAATAGTCAGGGAGGTAATAGTAGAAATGTCACCACACTCGAATGAGCTAAACCCAGCTAAACGATGACAAGCACTCTCCCTGTCAGACATACTGACTAACAGGCTCCAGGGTTTAACATCCACTTCACGATCCTCATTAGGAGTGGCTAATGCGAACATTCGGCTCGGCAAATAGGCAAGACATCAAAGTCTCTTGTGATATAAGAAGTGCAAAAGGCGAGCAGTGCATCAGATCATAAACTCTTATAACCATAAAACGTGACAGGTGCACACATCAAAGTCTGTGTGCATGTGAGGGTCATATATTTTTCTCCGGCATCATGAAAGATGAAAGGTTGTGTGTCCTTTTGACACATCTCTCCACTGTCACTTGAGAGTTGCACTCGCAGCTACCTCCGGGGTTGTGGGGGGACAGCATGTCGTGTGTAGCAGCTCTGGCTTTTTTTTGTCCATTAAGTTTTTATTCAGTTTTATCTGTCAAGCATGGCAATTTTTTTTAACAAAGTATCACCTTGTTAAGTAACATAGAAAGAAAAAAAAAAAAGTGAAAATAAAATAGTAAGTACTAACAATAAAAATAAATAAACAAATCAGGTGTAGTTCAGGATAGGGATGGGCAGTACCGAAATTTTTCCTGTCGATACGATACCAGTAATTTAAGGTTCTTTTTTCATCAATATCGATACTTTTGTCCCTTAGAAGAAAATCACATGATTGTCTAGTTTGCACTGATATCTTGCAAGAGCAATATTAGATATATGTAGAATCTGAGAACAGAAGTACTGGAAAGAAATGCTTTTAAAACAATAATTAATTATATTGATGAGTAAATTAAACAACAATAAGATTAAAAACTTCTTTCAGTTATGAAATAACTTAGAAAATTATGCCCTGAGGAGAGGCAGTAGCTGATTTTTCTCTTGGGTTTCAAGTGTTGAAGTTTTTCTTAAAAAAGGTGGGGGAGGGGAAAAACTATTCACTACACTACGTTGTTTTGGAATCATGTGACCCCTGACGTCAGAGTAGGTATTGTATATTTTTGCATTGACAATGTTCAGTGTGGACCTTATGCACTACAAGGGTTTTTACTAGGGATGTTCGATATTGGCTTTTATACCGATATTGTAGTTTCCTGAGAAACTCCTGAGTCAAACTGCTGGGTTAAAAAGGGACCAACTAATTTCTTGGTTATTTCAACACAGACATTTGGATTGTTGGGTTGTAGCACCAACTTCTGGGTTAAAACCCAATATCCCCCTCCTTAAATACCCCAAGATTGTAGTCAAATAATCCAACATTGGGTTGAAATAACCCAACATTGTCGTCAATATACCCACCTTTTGGTTTAAAATAACCCAACATTGTAGTTGATATAACCCACTGTCTGGGTTAAAATAGGAAAAGCGCTTTATAAATAAAATTTGATTTGATTTGATTTGATTTATTTAAATACCCAAGTTTCTCGTCAGTCTTACACTCTGTCTGGGTCAAATATTCAACCCAAAAGTTGGATCAAAAAATAACCCAATTTTCTGGATCGGAGTAACCCAGAAATGAGATGCTCTCTTGTTTACCCAGCAGTGGGCCAAACATAACCTATTATGGGTTATTTTTGACTCAGGAGTTTTTAGGGTGCATATTGTAAAAAAAATGATGCTAAGTGAGCTGATCTAGTTCAAGAAGGATTTTGATGGTGCAGTTCTGGCTTTAATTTCCTGCATGAAGCAAACTTCTTTGTCGGTTTTACATCTACATTGTCCTGCTGTGTCCTGTCCCACAGCTGCTGTCACCGCTCCTCACCTCATCTGCGTCCTTTACCCTCTCTGCTCCCCCTTTACTAATTTGCGTCTCGGCTAATGACACATTCATCTTCGGTCACCTTCAACCCTCTCAAAGCGCCTCATGACAAATGCTTTCGCTTTCTCAAGGCCGCCTGTGTCAAAAAATCAGAAGGTAGAGTGGCGGTGTAAATACCAACAACTGATGTGCTACCTTTGGGATAATCACCGCTTCTGCTGGCCTGCTCTTGGCGCTCGGCACCCCACTCAGCTTCTCTCTTTGATTTGCAGCAGGGGAGGGTGGGTTATCTTATCCTGCGTGCACGCAAGCCTGCATCTATGTGTGATTAATCTATACTGAGCGAAAGGTTGGGTCCAATCACCACTCCATTTGTGAATAGTGAAGGACTCTGTGACCATGAAGGGGAAATGGGAAATGGGAGATGGCGTGTCCAGTGTTTTGGCAGGGTAATGGAGCCTAAGAAGTTATTTAGGACCAGCTCTGCCCTGTCACATGCCTGTCACACCGCTGGCTCGGCGGTGTCACATCCGATGTGCGTCTGCTGGAGCGCGGCGCCGTGCGCTGGCATCTCCCATCGTCCCACGTCAGTCAAAGACAACACACATCACAATCAAAAACTGCTCACACACGCATGCACGCCAAACACACGTGTATGTTGCATCATGGAGAAGCTAACAGAGCTGCAGGGACCCCGTCAAGCCATCGGCTCTGTCCCCTCCAGATAAACATCCTCTCGACACGGTGACATTTTCCTCAATGCAGGCGGCGTGTGAAGGCTGCAGATGTGCATGGTGGCGTGTGTGTTGTGTGCATGTCTGAGTGTTTTATTTATGCATGCAAGAAATAACAGGCCTTTTATATAAAGAGCAAAATTAATGTGTGACCCTGCTGTACTGGGTAATAAATCACTTCTTGTGAAATGTGCGCTCCCCCCCAGCTCCCCTCCCTCAAATGTTACCATTAGCATTTTGTTGTGTTGTGTCTACATAAATGATTGCGAGATTTATGCAGAGAATTGGATGATACCAAGTGTTTCTGGCACGGTCATGAGAGTCATGTCAAACTGTGCCAGTTTTGATCTATAGGAAAAGAGCAGTGACTTGACTTGATGTGCACTTTAAACTCCCTGCCAAGATGAATTTAATTATTAGTTATTTGTCTTTCCCATTCCATGTGACCTGTAATATTCGCCTCGCTGATGTGCTTTGGACAGAACATTAAACAGTGGCATGGATATGACAACAAACAGCTTTCTCCCATCTTTGAAATAACTACTAGCGGTGTAACTTTTAGATGCCTGCATGATGGCTTAATGTTGATATAAACACAGAATCTGAGTGGATTTATGTCTTCTTGCCTTTGATATTTTTACCCACCGATGCAATCAATCCCGACTCAGAACTTTAGCCCAGCGTGCATCTCTCAGTCAGACCTCCAAAGGTTTCTCTTTCACTCCCTACCTCCCTGTGTTGCATTTGTCCTCCTCCTCCTCCCTCTCTCCACACCCTGCTCGAGGTTGAATTAATGTTTGACTGTGGGAGACTTGTAGATGGCAAATGTTCACATTCATTATGCATGACTTCCATGTTGCTGTTAATTTCTCGGAGCCAGCCAAGTCGAGGAAATGATTTTGTACATTATGTTTGTTTAATGAAATTGTCACACTAATGGAAGTGAGGCTGAATAAGATGGAGATGACTGTTTCTATTTGTCGTTTTTATGACCTCTTTTTTTTTTTGTATCGCAAACAGTTTTCACATCATCACCCTCACCCGGTATTTATAGACCCGCGCGGTACTCAAGGAGTTCTTATGGATCCCTCAAAATTGCGCAGCAGCTCATAAATAGTGATTCCTTTAGCATGTTCTCATTTGTTCTTATCAATACTGAATGTGTGTTCTCGGTGTGTATCCACACATATTTTTAAGCGTGCACCAGTTTGTGAAGAGCTTTCCTATTTACTCAAGGTCTGCATGTGTTTTGAGTGTTAAGGATTCATCTGTGTTGGGTTGTGAATAATTTAGTGGTGTGCATGCCATAGATGTACCTAAGCAAACATGTTTTATCTCATCCCTCGCTGCACCTGAAGCCAGACAGTGTACACGATTCTAATCACATCTCTATTTTTCCCCCCAAGAATCCCACTCCAACAAGTTCTCACACGGGGTCAATGTTAGCTTGCTATGTTAGCGCTGAACAGATGATAAAAAGGGAACCTTTGAGGGTAATTGGATGGGAGTCAGAGAGGAGAACGACTGTAGTAGTCTAAAGGCGGCTGGTGTGAGACCAAATAGAAAATGTTATTTTGGTACCTAAAGCCGTTTTCCAACTCAACATAGCCGTCAAAACCTGCTAACATTAAATGTGGAGTACATTAATGGTGTGAAATTTCTGCAAAATCATTTTGTCATATGAGTTTGAGTTTATTTATTTAAGGGACAGAGCATATGAAATGTAGAATTATAGCAAAGCTCATATCCAAATTTCCATCCTTAGTCCCAACACAATAAAATAAAAATAATAAGGAGAATGGAAGGAGATCAAGGTAATAATAATAATGGGTTAGATTTATATTGCACTTTTTCTTGAAGGCACTCAAAGCACTCACAGTAGATCCATTATTCTTTCACTCCTCATTCATTCTTCATGGTAAGCTACGTATGTAGCCACAGCTGCCTTGGGGCAGACTGACGGAAGCGTGGCAGCCATTTTGCCCCTACAGCCCCTCCGACCACCACCGGAACATTCATACACTAGTGATGCTCTCACTGGAGGCAAGGAGGGTTAAGTGTCTTGCCCAAGAACACAACGACAGATGGCTGGGGGGGGGGGTCCGGATTTGAACCACCAATTGTTCGATCATTGGCCGATCTGCTCTGCCACCTTAGCCAAGATACACAAATGACATAAGAAACCTGCAGAGAGGACCGTCCTTCAAAGCTCTAAGAACAGGCAAGCAGGGCATTGATGAGCAATACCAAATACATATACCATTAATTAATTACCAGCACTGATAATAATATATTACTGGGAATACATTTTTTTAGAGAATATAAAGTGTGTCTTGCCTTGCACGTAACCCTAACACCTAAAAAGTAAAAAAAAAATATAATGTGCATGTACCACTTCTTCTACACGGAGGAAAGCAGGGCAGGAATTTCATGGCAACCACGACGGCCATGGAGCGTATGTGGAGTCCTGCATGCAGTACAGTGCTATCTGACAGCAAGTATCACCGGGCCAAGCAGGACTTAAATCTAACGCACAGTTCACATGTACTGTAGGTGGTAGCTTCTGTCCAAAATCAGAAGGACACAAGGCCCCTGTCATGCAGGAGTTTCCTTTCTGATATGCTTTCTCTTTGTGAAATATACTTAAATTTGGATTTCCAACAATAGGGAAAGGGAATAGTAATGATAACGAAGCAGTAATGTTTATGTACACAGTACACAGTGGAATGATACACTGTCAAAAATGGTGGTCTTAGGGCCGGATCTATCAAAGGTTTGCGTGTATAAAAACGTGAGCCATCTCACTGCACATGCAAAAAAATGTACAAACTGATTTATTAACAGTGTGCTAAAAGGGTTCGGTCTTTAAAACGTGCTAAATACCGTCTCTTATCCATTTAGTACTTTTTTCTGCAATGAATATGCAATATGGGGCGATTACACGCCAAAGTGCGTGTAAAGGAGGGGAAAATGTAAATATATTAATTGTGCACTCGCAAGGCGATTTATCAACCATGGGACGCATTGCCTTGCTGGTTTTTTGTGTCTACAGTATTTTAGTACGTCTGAAAAGCAGGTGCAACTTGCAGCTTTGTGCACAAAAGACTGCAACTTCTGAGAGGGACAATCCTGGGCACGCACAAATCTGATTCAAAATAATTTTTCATGAGCAGTGAGGGCAGCGCGTTTAGTTCTCATTGTTGAATTCAATAAAAATCAATACAGCATTTTACACATTTAACAAGGTGTAAAATATTCTGGATTAATGAAAGTTTGGAGCCACTGTGGAGCTTAATGAGAACTAAAGCTGCATTAATTGTGTCTTTCTATTTCCCCTTTTTGCTAACGTCACTTTCAACTTGGGTTTTAGCACCTGGACAGGATCACAGGATCAGGCAGCTCGAGCCACTGAAGCCATTGGCATTGTGCCAAAGTGCGCAACTCGTACGTAATGGACACCATGTCGGAGCTGCAGACGCTTTCATTTGTTCAGCAACTTCTGATCCATGTCCTCATAAACTGGACTTTTCTGAGGCTCTGCACAGACACGTCTTGGATTATTTTTTATATTTATCATACTTATTTTAAATTATTTTCATTTTTTCCATCTTCATCTGGCGACTGGCGTCATATTTCCTTTTGCGCTGTCGTCTCTCGCATTTCGCCACGCTGCAAACCTCGAAACATGCAAAACCTCATTTATATCGGGGCATTTCCAACACGAATAATTGCAATTGCTGTCATTTGCGCCTTCATTCTTGGTAAATCATCGCAAACCGTGGTTCGGCCCCTTGCGCAAAAGTTCCAGATTGCATGGGCAAATTACTACACGCAAATTTGGATCTTGATAAATCCGGCCCTTAATATGAGTTTACAAAAAAACATTGAAATTGAGACGATTCAGGCTATAATCAAGTGAAATAATCTGCCAGTGGGGTAACATAATTACACTTGGTAAGATTTCTTGAAATAAGAAAACATATCGAGACCCTAGGCAGTGAAAAACATCTTTAAACAAGACTCTCATTTAGTGAAAACCCTTCAAAGCTAGTGTGGTAATGCTTCTTTTTAGTGTTGCTTTTTCTCATTGAAAAAAAAAAAGATCTTAAAACCAGATCATTTTTCTTAATTTGAGAATTGCTATAAGCATTTTTTTAAATGCTACATTCCTACTGAAGGAGCACCACCACACAAAACCTGCCAGCCTCCAAACACCCACATACCTGAATGCAGCTCAGCTTGGTGAAGGCTTTTTTTTTTTTTTTTTTGCCAAGGGCCAGATTGTTTAGAATGACATGGAAGATGTATCTACTGTCTTCTGGTTACCAGATACTCTGCTCTACCACCCGGACCACTGTCTCACATTATGCACCTCTTTGCTACCAGTTCTTGAATTCCTGGTTAGTTTTTTTGTTTTAAGATCTTTTCTGTCAAAATGAGAAAACAACAAACTGAAAAGAAACATTACCGGACAAGTTTTGAGTGTTTTTCACTTAATAAAAAGCTTGAAATGAATGTTTCACAGCTTGTCTTAAGCTATTTCCCACTTGTCTAAAATCTGGATGTTTTTCTTATAACAGGAAACCTGTGTGTGTATGAACCAGTACGGGAGGTCTTAAAACAAGTTTTTACAGCTAAAATTGGGAGTGAAAGACACAAAGTGATCTGAAACAGTGTCTTGGTGAGATAATTTAAGGGGAGAAACTACAGGCAAAAACCCAGTTTTTTCATCACCTGGTCAATTTTGAGATTTACGTTTTTTTTCCCTACTTTAACATGTTTTCTTTCAGACTAGTGTAAAAGAAAGATGTCCATGATAAACATTTTAAGGGTTTATTTCATGACCCTTTGTCTGATGCACCCAAATCCCATCAAAATGCAGCTAAAGTTGCTGTTTTCTCAAAATGAACTTTTTCTCTTACTCTGGGTAAAAAATCTTCACTTCAGGAGCACTTACAGAAACCAAACTTTCAAGTTTTGCTCCAGACTGTATTCTTAAAGTTTTTACTGAAGGAGTTTTTGATATCTCATTCACAGCCTGATTTATAGAACATTTCATCCCAAAAATATGCCCCAAAATGAGTTTTTTCTGGTTGTTGACAGTATATTCTAAATTGTGAAATGATCCATAGAGATATCCAAAATCACCTCTGTAAAAACTTTTGGCTTTAATGAGTGAACAAAATTCAAAAGGAACCTTGTACCTGGCTTAATCCCGTGTTTAGATTTTTTTCCTAGAAATGTATGCAAATTAGCAAATTTTTGGCTATATAACACCTCATTTGCATATTCAAACATAAAATTTCAGAAAACTTGCAATACAAAAAATGATAGCCCTAATGTGAGGAATAAACCAGGAAAGTTTCAAGGTGATACCAGTTAGTTAAATTTTTTACCCTATTTGCCTGCAGTGTCTCGCCTTAACTTAAGTTCTTACATCAATAACTATGGCATTGTACTGCCAAAAACAGCTTTTAGGTGTTGTATAATTTGTTTTTTGTCTCTTTTAGTCACATGATTCACACCACAGTTGGTACTCAATTGCATAACCATTATTTTTGATGGCAAAATTGGTCTCTTAATTTTTTCCATGGCTGTGTATGTATATATATATTTCATGCCTCCGACCACCACCAGAACATTCACACACCACTGTAGGCAAGGAGGGTTAAGTGTCTTGCCCAAGGACACAACAACAGATGGCTTGGGGATTGGGATTTGAACCGCCAATCCTTTGATCATTGGCTGACCTGCTCTACCACCTGAGCCACAGCCGCCCTGTAAAGGTATAATTTAGTGAAATAAAATATTGCTTTTGAATTATGGTTGGAAATAATAATAATAAAAAAAACAAATAACAACTATCTGAGACACATTAGAGCACCTTTCCCATGAACAGTGACCAACATACCTGTCAGCAGGTGTAGAAGTCTTTTTGAACAATACAGAAAACACCTGATTGCACTGATTGCCTTAAATAAAATTTGAGCTTCAAAGCTCATTGGTAGGTTTGCTGAGTTTTTTTTTTTTTTTATTATTTTTTTTTATTTTTATTTTTTATTTATATTCCCTTTTATTTCCTTCTTGTTTATTTTTTTTTTTTTTTTTTTATTTTTTATAATTTATTTTACCAGGATGAATTCGATTGTTGAGAGTTAATTAATTTTTTAGACAATTTTTTTGAGAAGAAAAAAAAATCTTAAAAGTTCCAGAAATCAAATAAACAACCATAAATGTACTTCAAAGTGTGCTATTTACAGCGATATATGTAACCTGTGCAATCCACTCACTGACCAGTTGTTTTGTGCTTGAAAGGCTGCAGTTAGCCTTCTAAGTTAAAGTCTGGACATGGTCCACTCCCAGTATTTATTTATCCATTGGCTACACCCACTTTTTTCCTTTATAACTGCTTTAAATTCGAATTTGGGCTGATAGAAGAGAAAAATGTTGCAAGTTGCAGGTAGTTGTATACACAGAATACCTCAGTGGCTCATTGATCTCAATGGCTCATCAAAAATTAAACAAACATTAAAAATGTGCCAGTAAGACTGGTTTTTATGACTCTCGAGCACTTCTCAGAGGTCCTACAGTTAATTTGTTAGAAACCGGCACGTAGCACTTTGACCATTGCATCTGTTATTTTCTAAGACCAAGTGTAGCCAGTTAACTAGAGGGGTAGAATTAGCTGGAGCTTTGTCTTGACATCCTACAAACAACCTCTCACAGTCTTTAAAATCTCTTATCTTTATCTTGTGTTGTGTTGTTACTTGTAATATCTGTGTTGATTTTCAGGTTTTAATCTGTTACATGTCATTTTTCAATGTGCTATTTACTTTTATTAATAAAACAAAATAAACAAAAAGACAAAATAAAGAATCATGTTTGGTTCAGTGTTTAATTAAAGGTTGAGTGTTTTCCAGTTGGTAGGGATGCACGATATTGGATTTTTTGACCGATATCCAATATGCTGATATTGTACAACTCATTTGGCCGATAACCGATACCAATATTAAAGCTGACAATTATGTCATCTTCATTCCTTGTGCAAAATTATAGTGCATTCCAGTTGTCTCGGAACAGCTAAAGAAGTGATATCATGAACTCATTTTTCCGAGATACAAGCTAGTAATTTGCAAAGGACCCCGAGATGGTAGATTTAAAGATGGCTGCGTCCAGTACCATTGTTGTGTTGATTAAACTTCTGTATAAGATCTTTTCATAAATTTCAAGTGCAAACAGCACCAAGTTGTTGAGTCTTTTTTTACTTTAAAACGCAGCGTGAACATGTGTTGTTTATTAAAAAAACACACTGCAACCATGACAACAACAGCCAATTTCATTGTTATAACGTCTAGCTAGAAATTTGTTGATTTTTAGCAGTTCTAGTTCACAAATAGGCTGATTTGGAGATGTCTATTTGTTCCCAAGTTGGCGCAACTGGAACGCAAAATACCCGGTAATGACATCACCAATTCGCATCCGCTTAGAATCCCGAGACAACTGGAACGCACCATTAGAACTGCTGCATCTACTTTAGATCCAGTAGTTGCCAGAGACATTATAATCCGCACAGTGGGCGTGACCTTAAGTGTTTCCCTGTTACTACGGATTAAAGATAAGAAAATGGAATCGCTCCGTAAGCACTTTGTTTCCACAGGGATTCTGAAAAGCATTTATTGAGGTGAAAAAGTTACTGAGTTCTGCTTCAAATGCTTTAAACACAAATAAAACATTTTAGTCACCTGTGGAATGGAAAAAGTAATAAAAAAATACCATCCAGTCATTATAACCAGCCCATTCTAGATGATCCAATGTTGATATGTCTATCAAACTCAACTGCCATTTGTTCCCCCAGTCTCCTCTCTGCGTGTGCCCCTCTTTGGACTCTCAGAGGTTTGAAGCACTTGTAGGCAACAAAGTAAAGCTGAGGACAGACTACACGACTTTGACAGTCTGCTGATTTTAGAAAAAACTACACACTAACAGCGGCCCTCGGCAGATTGCTTTATGACAACTAAAGGCTGGGAATCATGCAGATCAAGGATCACAGAAGCCAACTGACTGCATCAAACTCCCGCAAAACTACCGTAGCCGGCAGACTGCTCGCTGCTGCTGTTGTTTGTGCAGCTATTTGCACGAATAAATCTGCCATTTTCACCCTGCAAAATGGGTTGGAGGTGGGCCAATTAAATACTTTTAGGAAACACGGCTCATCAGCTGTTGGTTAACAAGCTATCGAGCTATCTACTCTGCGACGTGCTCGTGAACCCTCTGGAACAAGCACGATTACACGTTCCTGCGCTCTGGGGGCGCGGCTTTGGTGGAAAGTCTGAAGAAAGGGGGTTTAGACTTTTGAATTGTGTATTTTCAAAATGTAGCTTGCTCGAACAGTTTTTCCAGAATCTCCTGGCCTGCTGTTAAAGCGTAATGAGTACAGTAAAGTACAGGTAGGCAAAACTCAAGCTACTCTTAAAGAATTCCCAGAATTGTTAATAATATAACATGAAATGAGTAAATTTCATTCGTCAGCAATCGTTTGCATTTGAAGTCTTTCCTGCCCACATGAAGGCAGTTTTTTTGTCGGGTTCTGATAACTGTCAAAATGATGAATTGACCTCTTCTGTATATTGTATATGACATCAGAAGCCATCCCATGTTCCTCTAACATATCAGCATTAATCCTGTGTGCAAAACCTTTTCAGTAAACTCCTAAGTGTATGCACATGTGAACGGTCTATGTGTGTGTCTGTATGTGCGTGTTTATTGCAGTGGTGCTGATGCTGCCTCTAACCCAAAATCCATCACTGAGTCCAGCCATGCGATTACAGCCTGCCATGGGAAACGCTGACTGCTGCTGCTACTCTATTAGGCAAAGTGCTTGTGTGTGTATGTGTGTTAGTAAGAGAGATAGTAAGAGAAAGAGAGAGAATGGGTATTATCCCAGGTGCTAAGTGCTTCTCACTACCCCTTTTCGGCCCAGGACCATTTTCTCACACGCCACACCTATATCCCTCACCACTCCAGGGCTGTGAATCAGTCCCTTCTGCTGAGGAGATTACCGTATGCTGCATTGCTACAGACTGATTTAACTCTTCTGCTTTTCCATCCCATCTTCTCTCACCTGCATCCTTCTCATGTCTCCTGTAAATAAATTTAGCCAGAAGTCTTAACCTGGAGTTGATTATAGAAAGGAAAAACATCTGCTCAGGACAGATATGTGAGAATGTCTGCATGGTTTCTGCGTGTGCGCATCTATAATGCATATCACACGTGTGTCAGTGTAGGAGGCTAGGCGGGCTGTGAAATAGGGATTGATGTGTCCATTTGGAGACAGGTGTTTAGATGTGACTGAGGGCTGCGGCAGCGTCACTCTGCCTCGGTCTGCTGCCTCCGTCGGGGCGGCTCTACCACTGGCCTTGATTACTTGTTGTTATTGGAGTGTGAAATCTGAATATGCTTTTTCATCACTCAAAGTTTGGCTTGAGTTAGTGCAGGGAGGCGCAGCAGCAGCAGAGTGTTTGGTCTTACGTTGTGTGGTTGGCCCAAATTTGTGTTCTCAGTTGCTCACTTCTCAGGAGTTTAACTGTTGGGCTGTTTTTGAAGGTTAAACACACGCAGGCAAAAACTTTTAGTTTTTCCTTTCCTTTTTATTTTATGCACTAGTCAGTTTAAAGCCAATTTTAAAGGGGAAGGTCAGTTTTTTTCAACCTGGACCTATTTTCTAGCATGAAATACATTCATTTACTCACCCAGACAGTTTTGGTGCAACTTGAATTCCTTCAGGAGATATTTAGATCCACTCCAGATCAGCATTTGTCCAATATAATGGAAGTGATGGAGCAACCGCACGCAGCCTCTAAATAAGGCATTATCTGCCACAAACTCCTTTTATTTCACCAATGTTTTGTCACGAAACATTAGTCTGACCCCCTTGTGAGCTCGAAGCAGCTTTTTTGTGGTGATTCGTCCTTATTTACAGACATTTTTACTGCGGCGGCTTTGATGACGTCACATAATGCGACACCATAACAAGTAAACGTCTGCAAATAAGGACGACACGCTGATCTGGAGTGGATCTAAATATCTCCCAAAGGAATTCAAGTTGCACCAAAACTGTCTGGGTGAGTAAATGAACGTGCTAGAAAATGCTAGAAAATAGGTTCAGATTGAAAAAAAAGAAACAAACTTCCCCTTTAACAAGTTTACCTTTTTTTTTTTAGAACTTAACTTTAATTTCAGTTTCATACATGAGCTTCAGTGCATTCAAGAAGTGGTTTTCTCAATATCACACACCCGATGATACAATCAGAAATATGCTGATATGTAACAAAAGCATTAAGACTGTCACCAAAAAGTGTTACATAAGTATCAGTACAACCATATAGGACAATCTCAAATAAAATAAGCTGAACCAGAAACATGAAGTTAAATATGAATGAAGGGGGCTATACTAAGGGGGTGTTAGATCGGTAGATTCATAGCTGGCCTCCACCTCTCAATGAATATGTCTTTGAAGTCTTAGAGAATAGGTCACTTGTTCTGGCTGAAATATTTCCTTGAGTTTATCCGTCCACATTTTATGTGTATGGGATCTGGTTTTAACCCCCTGATTGTGATACATTTTATAGCTGCTGCTAGAAGCATGTGTAGGAGATATTTTATACATAATAATATATTTTATTACAAATATATTACAAATACAATTACAATTACAAATATTACAATTAAATTACAATAAAATTTAAATTAAATTACATGTCAATTACAATTACAATTACAAATATATTTTATATACAAAATAATATAATTTTAATATATTTTATATATATATATTTCATACCCAGCAGAGCTGCTTCTGGACCTATGATAACACTTGAGCCAAATACCTTGTTAATGTCAAAACTCACATCTTTCCAGAATTTTCTCAATTTCGGACATTGCCAGAATATGTGTCTGATTGGCGTTATGTGGACCACAATTTCTCCAGCATTTTTTTGAACAAATACATTCAATTTGGCCACAATTTCAGGTGTCCTGAAAAACCTCATGATTACCTTCATCTGAATTCCCTCTATGTGTTTGAACTGGTTTTTGTGTGTGCTTCACTGCATATTTTTTCCCATACAACCTGTGGTATGTTTACATTAATTTTGTTTTCCCATCTCTCTTTAATCTGGACAGTATTATTTAGATCCATGCCCAGGAGAATTTGGTAGCTGGAACTAATAAATTTCTTATCCTGATTTTTCGTCCATACTTTTAACAATAGAAATGTTTTCAATTGATTTATTAGCAGAGGTGATTGTACAGATGTGTAGATTTACACAATATGAGCCAGAAGTCCTCTGAATGTTGTGGCACAGCTCAGTGATGCTGACGTTCGTCCGTCAGTATACACCTCTCATTGCTTTTCTCTCTACTTGTGTCAGATTGTATTTGCCATACTCATGGCTCAAGATGGTTTCCTCTAAATGACCTCATCCTGTAAGATGACAGTCAGACAGCTGAGCGTTTAAATAGCTGGAGTGTGTTATAAAAAGACAGCGAGCACCTGGTAAAAGTCTATTAATCTTCAGGTGCTTGGAGGAGACATTCGTTATCAGAGCTTGGGAATTAAACATGAGCATGAATTCTTCAGAGGCGCAATATAAAAGAGTTGGATAATTTTAGAAGGGATCACTCCACCTGTAATTTTAGCTTCTCTCAAAGGCCGTTCTGTCTCTGCTGTTTAGAGCTAATCCCTTTTGGAATTTGGAAGCTGTGTTCTCCAATATGTATTCACAAAGTGGATTAAAGAGACTCAATAGTTCAGGTTTTGTTTTTCATGTGATTAAGTAAAACCTGTGTGAGTGATTAGATTTCCTGGCGAAAAAGGGGATGTGAAAGGCAAAAAAAAAAAAAGTCTGTAAACGCTTAACATTCACAGAAGGAGTTGTTTTCGACTACACATTGAGAGATATTTGGCAGGGGGATCACTGCAACTGATCTTCAGACAGATTGTAAAATAAATGCATTTTAATTACATGACTTTAAGTGTGGCTATCCTTCCATCTCTGTTAGTACTATCAGAGAAACCTGCTGTTGTTTGTTTATGGAGACGGGCAACAGAAGCAGCAGGTGTATGCAGTGTGATGTTTACAGCGCTCTGTGACAGCCGTGATATTGCATTAGGGAGTGATTGATTATTCTGGCCATGGCACTGACTGCTTTACACCCATTAGCCTTTAACCTTACAGGTGAGGGGTCACATCAACTGCTGAGAGGACGGTACGTTGGGGATCGAGATGGTCCTAATTTACTGTCCCATAACTGAGCAGTGGGAATGAGCGAAGGCGGAGCAAAGGGAGTGGGAGAGGGAACAAAACAGACAAACAAGGGAAGAGGGATTAATCAACAAGGAAACCATATGAAAGAAAGCAAAACTGAGAAACGCCAAAAAGCAGGAAGCTAAATTGTATCATTTTCTGGGGTTTATTTTATCTGAGGTGGCAGGTGTCAGGTCCACAACCTCACAGCGCTTCTCTGGCCCGTTCTCGCTGGCTGCGCGGTTCGCCTAGAGATAAGACAGTAATGAAGCCGGATGGGAATAACACGGCCCACCAAAGGAAGCCTCCGGCCAGATAGCCGGGCCCGAACGTTGCCTCCATCCCTCCTCCCGCGGCTACTCTTTGTCTCACAACATAAATTTGTTCCTTCATCCCCGTCCTACTGGCTCTGTTTGTTTAGGGACTGTCGATGAAGGAAAATAAATTGTGCTGATTCCCGGTGGGCAGGCAGGCCGCTGGAAGCCCTGTGTTTGTCTTATCACAGAAACCGCTTCAAGCGGGGAAGTTTAAAGCTATGTATGGAACGTCAGAGCTAAGCGATTATGGCTGACAATTGTTAGCATTACATAATCTTGGGCTAGCAGAGGCGCTGGAGCATAAAATAGATATTCATTTGTTTAAGGAACATACGCTTGCTGAGGGGAATCTCATCAGCAAAGGTCAAATTAGCAGAGAAGGATTTTGGGGAGCTGAAAATGTCATTTTTCCATTTCCACATGACATATTTTATATCTTTATATTTATACTCAAAGCAAAAAAATTTTTTTTTATTTTATGTTAGTGCAAATTGCTGACTTTTAGACCACATTACAAGTTTCTATTAACCCAAAGAAGACAACATATCTATCTATCTATCTATCTATCTATCTATCTATCTATCTATCTATCTATCTATCTATCTATCTATCTATCTATCTATCTATCTATCTATCTATCTATCTATCTATCTATCTATCTATCTATCTATCTATCTATCTATCTATCTATCTATCATCTATCTATCTATCTCATTCTGCAGGTATTGAAACAATGTTGAATAAAGTTTTAGTCCTGCATCAGAATACCTGAAATAACCTGGGTTATAATACTGAGGAACTCCTTGTGATTTGGATAGTTTTAGAATGAGTTAAAGGGATTCTGGCTGTATCCAGATTTGAGGGCTCCATCCTTCCAAGTCTGGATTTGAAGACTGCTTACATCACTGCGATGCAACCTAGGCTGGCCAGATTCGAAGGCTCCTTCAAATGCCGTCTACGAATGTGGCCTTACCTTCCCCAGATTTTAAGGACGGTCTGATGTAATATTTTTGGCTAATCCTATCCCAAGATGCATTGCGGGCTGAACGGGACATTCTACAGGAGGTGTCTAAATTTAGGAGACATTTTCATTCATTTATTATATAATTTCATTCTTGAGTACAAGTTAATATTACTGTCTTTCGATTGCTATTGTCCATGAAATTAGCTAAAGTTAGCATGAGACTCTAAAATCGTGTAAACTTTACAAAATAAATTTACCTGGATTTGATTTTCTCTCAGCCGGAGTAATAAAAAATGCAGTCAATGACGGTAAAGCTGTTGTAACTCTTCTAAAATTAGCAGAACAATAAGGATGAAATTTTGGAGCTCCACTTTGCTTTGGTTTAGCGCTGTCACAGTTGCTAGGCAATGCTGTTGCTATAGTCACTTCTGCCTTACGCGTTCTAAGGAGGACCGGGTAGGACATATCTTTCGAAGGACCTTGCCCCTAAATTTGTATAGCCCCTGTGTAACTTTTGACCCAAACATTCGCCTAACGTTAGTATAGATGATTTCTTGGGCCAGTATACAGCCCTTGACCCATGTCATGGCTCCGTGGGGGCTGCCCTCAAAAACCAGACATTGCAACTTTGCAGGAGTGGATCCATCTCTCATGGCATCATGTGACTTGGAGTGCTTTGTTTTATAGCTAGATGAGACTGTTTAATTTTGTGACAGTTGCGTGGCCTGTGGGATGTTACAGGTTAACAGGTGGAGACTGATTCCATACCATCACAAAATCCACTCCTGTCATCTTTAATCCCATAAAACCTCATTGGTGTTTCTCAGAAATATGCATTTATCAGCTTTTGTAACAACTTTTTCTTCAGTGAATCAGTCCATGAATATGCTAACATGACCCCAACATCTCCATCCACCTGGATGTGAAGCTGGTATAAGCTACGGGAAGACGTTAACCAGTAGCTGGTGTCCAAGTCCTGGCCAGTACCACCCACCCACTCAGCCCCATCCTGGCAGATGGTGGCTAACGCCTGTTCTCTCAGCCAGGCCCAGTCATCACAGCTTACTATTTTTCTTTTCTTTTTTTTTGTTTTTGTTTTTTGGCCCCGCTAACTCAGTCTGGGGAGTGGCCACGAGCACCTGCTAGCCTCCAGCTAACTTTCCCATGCAGTTTGTGGGAGCTTCTCATTTCACCACTTTCTCATATGCATGCAAATTAGCTGTGAAGCCCGGCATTCACTGGTAGTCAGAAATGATTCCTCTAATCTTCTATATGGAGTATAAAGGCTGATTCACAGCAGAAATCCCCAACCACAATATTGATTGCTCAAGATACATTTTGCAAAGCATAGAAAGCATCATAGTCTGAATATTTCTTCCTCATCAGTACCCCCATTAAAACCCAAATGAAAACACACTGTGTGCATGAAACTTTGTTTGGCAGATCTCAGAACAATTTCCCACCCTTCAACAAAAGCAGCTTAGCCAGCATCCTGGATATGGGAAAATTTTCTCACCATTTTTCCATGAAACCTGCTCGTTCTTGAAGTTGTCCCTCCAACTTGAAGTCCCACTGAGTTCCAAACTGTCTAAGTTGGAATCGGCTTCTCCGTCATTGGAATGTTTATTTAGCAGTGTTCACAAAGTGTTTTGACACTTCTGTTCCTTAATATAGCTGGTAACTGTGCATTTATGTGCAAACATGTAAAATTTCCTGTTAGCAAGGTTAGAACCAGTGCAAACTTTGAGAAATAACTGTTTCCATGGAAACAAAAGGCAGAGCGGCACATATTCGTAATGCCAAAACTAACCTAAGCACACAGTAGGCTACACATAATTTCTTGTTGCGCACTGAAAACTGGTTTTCAAACTCACACGTGAACATTACAGCCAGGGTTGGTGATTTTTTTTTTTATTTAATTTTTTTTTTTATTCTTATTTATTTATTTTTTTTAGTTTGCTTTCAGTGCCTAAAACCTGCAGTTGCACTTGGACAAAATACACAAACACATTAAAATATCAAATTATCAAAACACCAGTGTTTGTGTGAACAGGGCCTTGTAGAGATTAAAGATTTTAAAAACTTGATCTTGGGCTGAGAGGGACTTGAAAGGTGCCATGACAACAAATTTAACTTTTCTGGGGTTTGGGGGCATAATATGATCGGTTGTGCACTGATGAGGACATGTGGATGTCAAAAGTGAGTATAGAAGTCCCTGTTCATGGACGGTCAGCTTTGTTTCTTTGTTAAAAAATGGTTGAATCAGACCGCAACTTGTCATTCTACATAGTTTATCTTTCCACTCAATTTATTCTCCAATCAGAGCACACTAACAAGTGAACAGCCTCCCCCTCCCCTCCCCCTCAGTTAATACACCAGCTGAGTCATGTCTGATACCTGAACATGGGTAAGTTCAAGTCGGGGTTTTCGAAGAAATAAAAATTCTACAGCAACACTGAAGGAGACGACCACAACGTTGTCATTACCCATAAGTGTATTTATTTTCTAAATGCTGTCGTGTCTGATAAACACATGTTCACTGTTTGAGGTGCCCATTATGCTAACAGATAGCCTCTTAGCAAACAAAGCTGTCAGCTGGCCGGTTGATCTAGTTTTTCTAAATATGGTTAAAGCCAAATAAGGTTGTAGCCAAACAAAAATTAAGTCAACTTGGTCTCCGGGCAGACTTAATCATTAACACACCCAACTCTTTTAGTAAGGAGGGATTTCTAACGTGTCAAAATGACCCCCGTCAAACTGGATGAGTACAAGCAGTTCTATGCCTTTACTTTCCTGTGACAGACTTGGTGTCCCAGAGAGCTGTGACATTGAGAACCCGCCACTCACACGTGTCATATTCATTAAACCCCCCCAAATGGCTTCATGTATTTGTGTAATGGTTTGTGACTGGTGTGTGTGGCACAGTTGCACCAACACTGCTCAGTGCAGCAGGTGAAAGACACATGACATCATTGTGGGCTTGAAATCGGGTTGGTCCTGTGATGTGTGTGAAGGACTGTGTATGTGGATTTTTTTTTTCTTAGGCAGAATGGATTTTGCATTAGTGCCCCTGTTTCCTCTTTTTCCCTCCTTCTACCTCCCTCTCTTGTCCCTCCATCCCACACCCTCTCTCCTCCTATTATTCTCATTCTGCACTAGAGGGCCGTCAGTGAACCCTGAATGCATTATGCTGTCTGCTCCATTGTTTGTGCTGTTTCTCTGTGCCTGTGCCCCACTCTCTCCCAATATTTGTTTTCATTAATCACAATGGGTGCCTGCTGCGGGTGTCTTGATGGCTTTTTTTGTTTTTTTTTGTCTTCTTTTGTTCCGCTGCGCAGCTTTTGTCTTTAGGCATGGGCTCTCTGTATTTTTGTTTGCGTGCCACTGTTTGTGTTGGCATGTGTGTGTCTAAGTCATTGAGCACATGTGCACATATGCCGGCATGCAAGAACACGGACAAGGACAGAGGTGACGAAGTATCCCTCCTCCTTTCATGTTTTGCTTTTATCTTCGATCATTACAGCTGTATTTTGGTTTTTTGGGGGGGGGAAACAAGTTGGCTCAAAATGGAAAAGTTTTCTTTCACAATGCTGCAGATATTCACGCTCACTCTCAGTGCAGTCGCTCTTATAAACAGCACATGCCATGTTTATAGTTAGAGGATAATTCCAGCCCACTCTGCTCCCCGTCTGGACATGATAGCTTTGCACTCCAGCTTTCCTATAAAGATGTGGGGAAGTAAAAAAACAGCATGCAATCATCTCCCTGTGTAGTGAGATTGCTAACTGGAGACCCATGATTTGTACGAGTCATCTCAAATGTTCATTTTCAGATTTGACACAGGATAAACATGGAGATCAGCCTTCAGAAACAAGCATTTATGTGATAACTACAAAATGATATCACTCACTGATTTGTACTACGACTTGTTTACTTTAATCTTTGCAGCAGAGGCTTTGCAAGGCTAGCTTAAAGGAATGGTACACCCACAGAATTATGTGCTTTCATTTTCTACTCACCCTCATGTTGAGCAAGACTCTGGAGCACTTTTTTAAGATCTCAAATGCAGCCGGAGATCCGGGGGAGGGGGTTTCATTATCCACCGACTTTCATATATTAGAGGGGACCCGCAACTGAACCAAAAATGTCCATAAAAGTCCACAAAAACTTGGCAATATTCCTCCATACTGCTCATCCAATGTAATCAAAGTGTCCTGAGTGTGTAGCGTCCAGAATTTACTCCAAACAACATCATTTAGTATATTTTTATAGCCTAAACAAACCTCCGTCTAGCTGCCGCAAAGTGCACCCTTGCAAGTTCACAACACTCTGGAAGCCGCCGGCATTCAGCGCCTACTCTGCCAATAATGCAAGCATAGAAGAAGAAATTCACTGTTTACATTGTGCTAAGAGTGAACGAGCTGGGGACAAACCGGGACAAACACAAGAGGGGTTGGTTATTGATTTAAAGCTAGGGTTGGCAATATTGGAAAAACGGTTTGAGCAAGTGACATTTAAAAAAAAAAAAACACACCGCCCCAAACCATGCCTTCAGAGCGGAGGGACGTGTGCGCCAATGTTTTACCAGCAGGTTAACGATAACAGCCGAGTGGATAGCTTGTTAGCTTGCTAGTAAACAGCTGACAAACCACGTTTTTAAAAGCTTTAATCCACTCACCTCCAACTCCTTCTGCAGTGTAAGAAGTCCACACTGCAAACGTCAACGCCTCCAAAACCTTGTTTTGGTTTGGATTTTTTGGCGCAGCAGCAGTTAGCAGTCCATTAGCCATACTTGTTTACAGTGAGCAGCGCACAGGGAGGTCACGTCGGGTACGGTGAGAGAGGAGGGACAGAGACAAGATATAAAGGCATCGATTCATTCTTCCTATAAGTTGCAAATGACCAATTCCTGCCTTTTGGTGCAAATGTTTGTTTTGTTTGTTTTTTATACTTGTATAATCTCGGAGGGGAAATTAGGGCTCTGCATTTCACCCATCTCTGTACTGAGTATCAGAGAGCAGTGGGCTGCTACTTAAAGCGCCCAGGGAGCAGTTGGAGGGTTGAGGACCTTGCTCAGGGATCCACAGTGTTTAACCTAAGAGTTGCGTCAGGGACTCGAACCCGGGTCCTCCGCGCCAAAGCCCACGACGCTACCACTAGGCCACCCACTCCCCAATGGCAGGGGATGGTCAGAGTTTTTACAGCTCTCACAGAGAGCTGCCTTTTTCCCTTCCTTTTTATGAATACATGATGTATTGATACTGTCAGGATGGAAGGACCATTTTACCCAGTATAACAAAAAGTGTTTCCGAGCAGGATTACCAACTCTGACTTTAAAACAAAGAAAGAAAGAAAGAAAAAGAGAACACGCAATCTCATCTGCCGCGGCCTCCATAGTGTCGTGAACTCGCAGGGGCGCACTTTGCGGCAGCTACATGTACTACAGTTTAGACTATAAAAATATACCAATTTATGTTTCGAGTAAATTATGGACGCTTCCCACTTACGACACTTGGATTACATTGGACAAGCAGTATGGAGGAATATTGCCAAGTTTTTGTGGACTTTTATGGACCTTTTTGGTTCAGTCGCCGGTGAACTCCATTATACAGATGCGGGCATGAAAAGTGCACAATTACTGCACTATCACTGGCTGAACAATTTCTCCAGCGAATACGTCATCACGCACGGTGTCCAAACTTGGTGTGTGGAAACGTCCTTGTTCCTGGCAGTCATTTAAGCTCTGCAATCATTCCCCCTGGGAATGCGGGCGTTTCTCTCTGCAATCAAATTAGCAGACAAGTCGCTGGTAAGTGGCTGGCAGTCGGCAAAAAGGGTAACTTTTTCTTCAACTGTATGTAAGTTGGGGGAAAATTAAAACTTGTCCGATCTCTGGCAGCATTTGAGATATTGAAAAAGTGCTTCCGAGTCTTGCTCAGCATGAGGGTGAGTAAAAAATGAACGTTCATCATTCTGTGGGTGTACTATTCCTTTAACTCCATGCAGAACATGCATTTTAAAATGCATGTATTGTTTGAAGAACATATACTCAAGCTAAATGTCTTCTCCACTCTGTTGCCTCCATTATTAAAGATCTTGTTGGTTTGGCTCAGACAGGTGGTGTTGCCATAACGTGGATAAATAAATCATCTTAGCAGAAATATTAAAACTTGTCTGTTGTTTTCCTCCCTCTTGCTCAGCTCTCTCTTTCTCGCTTTCCTTCTTTCTCATTCACTGCTCAGCTTTTAAAAGCTCATTTTCTGGACTTTCTGCCAGTCCGTCTCCATCTAATCTATGATTCACACAGCTTTGTTTTGTGTTCCAAGGCTCAGCATCTCAGCACACACAGGTGCGTACCATCGCCCCAAAGCTGAAATGTATGGATTTGGACACTGTTAAAAATTTCATCGGCTCCATAGGATCAATTCCAATTAAATATCAAATAGTGCTTCAGTTTTCTCTCTGTCTGCTCTGTGGTCTCACACAAGCATGTGGTTCTGAATTTCTCAGTCCTTTCTTCCCACAATCTGCTTCCTGTCTCTTTCTATGTCCTCCACTTTCTGTGTTCGCATTGAGCTCAGGTACAAATCAAGGGCACTGCATTTCAACACGGAAACTTGAGTTACATAAAAAAAAAATAGACTGAGTGGCTATGTGTTCAAGCATTTCTATCCATCTGTACGCAAGTATGCTCTTCAGCACAGATCCACTGTGTGAAATGATGTGGCAACAGTGAACGAGGCAGTGTGAAACCCTTTTTTTTTAATATCTCACCCATGGCAATTCTTCTGGATAATGGCATGAGTATCTGTGTGTAAGCCTGCCAGTGTGTCACTGTCTATCAGCTCCAAGTGGAGCTGATAGGAGCTCCAGGGATATCTCTGTCCTCACACTATTTTCCAACAAGGGCTGTTCTTCCAAAAATGGATACTGAACATTGAGGAATTGACCTGATTACATCACCGATACTGTAAGTACCTGTTGCCATCTGTGGTGTGAGCTCTTTGCTGCTTCAGTCATAAAAGAAGTCACGTCATTTTGCTCACGATTTAGAAGCTGGACATAAAGTGGTGCTTGAAAGTTTATGAAACCTTAATAAATGAATGTTTCTAGTAACTGTTAATCATCCCTGCACACCTAGAAGTTTTTGCTCATTTAGTCACACAGAGGAGTCTCAACACTGTTCTTCACATGAACTGATTATTTTAGGTCCTTAGACAATATTTCTATGAGATAGAAAAAGATTAGTCTGTTTTAAAGAATGGAATCTTTTCTTCATTGAATTTCTTTTGGATGAATGATTGGTGTGTTGGATCCTGTTGTCTCACAGGATTACTTTTCTTTTTAATTTCAGTTCACAAAGGACCTAACATTGTACTTAACCCTCATAGCTCCCTCAGAAAAAGTTACTTTAAGCTTATTAAGGGCACACACTTGCCAATGTCCGTTAATGACCAGTAAATATTATCTAAAAATGAAAAGTTGACATTTTCTTTCATGGCTGTCATCACAGACTTCTGGCCTAACCATCAATAGCAAAAAATCAATGAGTTTTAAATTTTTATCCCTTTAAATTCCACTTTGCATACATGGTACTCCAACTTCCAAAAACTGAAAATGGGGTTAAAATAAATTTGATTAATGCAATTAAAATATAAATATAAATATATATATATATATATATATATATATATATATATATATATATATATATATATATATATATATATCATTATTTTAGGATTATCAGAGCCCTGGAGTATTTAAAAAAAAAAGGTAAAAAAAAAAAAAAAAAAGGTTTATTTAATACATCTTTACTTTTTGTGTTACAGTGTTTTTTTTTTTTTTTTTTTTTTTTTTTTTAAAGTTACGTTCAGCTTCTTAATAGCATGGACTGGCCAATGGCCTGTAACTATTATCTAAAAATTAAAAGTTGAATTTTTTTTATGGCTGTCATCACTCTGGCCTAACCATCAATACAAAAAAAATCAATGAGTTTCAAACTTTTAACCCTTTAAGTTTCAGTTTGAAAAACACAATGCTCCCATTGCCTAAAACTGAAAAGTGAAAATAAGTAAAAAAAAAAATAGCCTGTAGGTGGCAGGCCATTATTAGGTATGCAGAGCATACCTAAGCATTTTATAGCAACTACAATTAAAAAAGCTCAATGGGAAGTTGTTTCAAGATAAAATGCAAAAAAATGTGGGACAAATTCCAGTTTGAACTGGAATGGCAGCATCACAGAGAGGGAACTAAATTCCCTCTCTGTAAATAACCGATCAAAATACTTGGGGAAAAAAAACACACCAAAATTACAAATTTGAGACCCTTTCACGCTCAAATAACCTCATATGAAAGAAGAAAAAAGATTGTATACTTCACTGGATGTGTTGAGCACTTTTGAGTTTTTGAAGGACTCTGATTTGCTGAAATAACATTGAAGTCTATGGGTTTTTTCATCACTAAATTAAAAAGCGGGGCCCCTTTTGAGTAAATGGTCTCGTGTCATGGAAAACAGTTCAAACTAAATCATTGAAGTGTAGAGCAAGTGTGTGAAGCGAAAAAATGTTATCCTAAAAATTTATTCAGAAATGGCATTTGATTATAGAAAGGTCCTTATCAATGCAAGTCAATGTGGCATGGATTGGCACTTAGGAGTAAATGAGGTGTATTTTTTCTAGACAACTTGGAAAAAGAGTTAGGTAACCCATCTTCTAGAATATCATGAGTCAAGCCAAAATACACACCTTGAACAAGTTTTATGCTATTTGCATTAGTAGAGTAGAAGTTACAACATAAAAGGTCACTCACTAAGCTCAGCTCAGAAAGCTTAGGGAGCTATGAGGGTTAAAATAATCATCCAGTATTCTCACAATAACCAGTTGTTCTCATGCAGATGCAGTGAAAAAAGCCCAAACCATGATACTACCGTCACCATTTTTCATGGTTAAATTTCACATTAAGTTCTCAAAATTATTTTCCAGAGCTCGCAGTTTTCTCCTGATGCGGACTCATAGTTTTTAACGTTGCATAATATTAACACTCTCTGAGTGAAATTTATTTGTTGACTTCTCTATTTTCACATTCAAAATCAGGAATTATCTTTGAGGTTAACACTCTTTAAAACTCGGAGGTAAATGATAATTGGTTATTTTATTTAAAGACGCACAGTGCAACTTTCTAACTGTAGAACTCTGCGTTTCTGACACATTTGATAACACAGGGCCATTTATTATGTACATTTCTAGAGCCGTCACAACACTAAATCACCCTGAGGCTGAGAAACTGCACTTCACAACTTTTGCTCATGGGATGTTGTGTAACCTTGCAGCTGCATTTGCTTTACGCATTGTGTCACATGGTAACAAGCAGATATCAACACATGAAACTGTTGAAATCCATGTGTATGTATTGATAAACTGCGTGCTCTGTTTTGTTATTTGTGCACATGGTTAAAAAAGACTGTGGAAATATGTGTGCGTGGATTAATAAATGTGCTCTCTGTTTTGCAACCCATGCCTGCCACACAGATAACCACTGTATCTTATAATTATGTTCAGCTGCTCTAAGCAGCAAACTTAGGTGATCAGAGGAGTCACGTAAATAAAAGAGGGACATATCATGTCATAATGTGATAGTTTTATTGGAAAAATGTTAAATGTATCACATAAAGTGATATGTTTTATTGTTAGTAGTGTGCAGATGTAATGGAGCAAAATCAATTTATAGATATCATTCCGGTCAAGCAGAAACATTTAAGTTCTTGGTTAAGGATTCATTGTTCTCATTTGCTATTGTACACATGAATGTGGGACAGTTATGAGCAACGCGGGGGGGGGGGGGGGGGGGGGGGTTGTGGATTCCAGCAGCAGGTTTTCGGACACAGCTGACATTGATCATCTCATCACTGCCTTATATTTCAAAACCAGTCTGATCACTAGTCTCTGCTAGATCTTTGCTCTTATTATTCTCCTGTGGTAACATCATGTCCTCAGGAATCAGCAGCTGCCGGTAGGTGTGTTGCAATAGGGTAACATCCAATACCTGCAGGATAGACTCGCTGATCCTTGGTATATATGCCACGCTTTGCCCTCTTACCATCATCAACGTGCAATTTCAGTTGGCTGGTATGGTCAAAATCTCTACCGTTGGCCAAATTAATATTGCTTCTAAAGGTGGGTAAAAATATTGATTAATCAATGCATAATAATCTTTCCCTGCAATCTTTCAGCAAATCCTCTGAATCGATTCACCTCCTGACCCGTGGGGGGTGTTGTGCATGTTATTTCCGTTGTACTGACAGAAGCTGCATTGGATCATACAAGAAAATGGCAGCCACTTTTCATTTTCAGATGTTTTATTGCTCAAAAATGTGAGATGTGACATACCACACATGTTCACATGGGCATAAGAATAGAACTTTAAAATTGACAACCGAAATTTTTACTATTTGTGAAGTTCTATTTCTTACTGAATCAGCATCGAAGCATTTAAATCAATATTAAATCCAGTCGATATCAAATCAAATCGCAACCCAAAGAATCAAAACTAGATTGAATCATGAGGTTCTTAAAAATACCCAGCCCTGGTTTCTGCCGTAAATCATTTGTACTGCGCACCCCTAATGGGTGGATAGGTAAGTAGGTAGGTAGACAGAGATAGTTTCAGCATATACAGAAGACCAACAGAACTTCTAAGATGCATCCAGTTTGATCATGTCCAGTGTTTGTAAATATTTTGCTCCAAAACAGCACAGTTTTCCTTCAATATCTTGTGTCTTTTTGAAAATGACACTTCTCTCTTCTCCCATCTCAGCTGTCAAAAATGTGCTTGACTTGACATTGGGAGGAACTCATTTATTACCTCCTACTGCTACTAATTACTTCCCTGCAATAAACAAAGACCAGAAGCAATACTGATGCAATTAGCCACAGAAGCCATTCCAGGTGACTGCATTTTGTTTACATCAGACAGTGTTTGGAGTGACAAGCGCTCTTCCACAGATAAACTAAGCGTTGTTTGCATGAGTTCCCGTTTCCCCCTGAGTGAAGTTAGCTCGGCCCTCAGCGCCACATTTGCCACTAAGTGGCCTGAGTGCCCTTGACCAAACCATGAAAAATATTTCCAGACTAAAATACACAAATGTAAGTGGACAGGCTACATGTACTGTAAGCCCCTTTAATTATTAATGTAATGTGCAACAGGCGATGTGTCATTTAATTACACACATACGTAACCCCACAAGGCAAGCCAAAGAAAAGGCTTAGCTTCTCTACGCACACACATACTGTTTGCTGTTCAAAGTAGTGGACATTTGTAAGTCCCTCTGATCCCCCTGATTAGAGAAATCCCTCCAAGCTTCATAAAACCACAGAGTGTGAGGAAAGACGTGAGCTCATTCATTTGCTTGTGTTATATTATGCTTCAGTGGATTGACCTCTGACTTCCTGCTCTCTGACCTCCTCCTCTTCTCTCTACTGGCACATCCTCAATGCTAAGCCTCAATCATTACAGCTACAGGGAATGAATGTGTTATAAATCCCCATGAGACATTAACTAGACATATTTCACGTGCAAAGACTCAAATTACATCAATATACACTTCATGCATTGGGGAATGTCTATTAATCATTGATGTGACGTCATTACTTCTCTGGAAAAGTGTGCAGCGGCATTTTAAACGGATGTCTTTGCGGGATTTAGCTCCTGTGGTAGTTCTCATGATGAGATGTTTTGATTCTCCGGCTGCCCTGGGTTATATATTTCATCCCTCATTTATGAACAAACAGTAGTTGCTCATTTTAAAAGGCAACTCAACTCAACCACAATGGATGTGACTTGTGTTTTAAGAAATAGTTTCTTTTTGTGTCAAACCAACAGGGATTGAGATCCTAGGTGTGGGACAGTTAAAGTTTGCAGACTGACACCCACACTCAGGTTATTGCAGATGATTTATGTGAGCTCTGTTTCTGTATCGGCACATCAACATTCATCATCAGCATGTCAACACCCAACATCAATACAAGTCTTTCAGCACGACATTCAATTTTCACATCTTGCTAGTGTTTAGCTGCATGGCCACAGACGCATACAAGGACGGAGGGAGGTGCTAAAGCACACGGCTTTAACTGGGACACTTTTACACAACAGATTGCTGATTTTAGACTTTTCCTGCACAATTACACATTCATTCTTTTTTACTACCCTCTCATCCATTAATGGTTAAGTGGTGAAAGTAAATCATTACAGTCATAATTCATTTACATGTTGCAAAACACGTGTTTAGCCAGGTAAGTCTGCATGGTGATGGCTTGTATATTTGACAACCCAATATTGTGTGACTGATGTCAGTCTTTAAAAATAGGGAGGGCTACGATGAATGTACAGGGTAAATTTTTAATGCGATGCTTGGATATTGAAGCGTGTCCTACTAAACTATTTAGCAGTGGAGATACGGTGATTCTAATAAATAAATGTTTTTAAAAAGGTGAAAACTAGATGGGGCTTCTCATCCCAGTGGCAATGTTTGTTCTTTAGGTCATACTCCTGGATAAAAGATGTGAAAATAGCTTTCCTGATGTCTCTTAAGTGAAGTCTAAAGCAAAAATCAATGGTTGCTTATACATCATATTTAATTCTGAAAGGAGTTGTCATGACTGCTCAAACCAAAAACGAGTAGAGGCTGAAATCTTCTTCTTTTTATTTAACAGACCAAGTATTAAATGTGGTGAACAAAGTCAGATACACTATATTTCCAGAAGTATTGTCTCACCTGCCTTGACTCACAGTGACATCCCATTCCTAATCCATAGGGTTCAGTATGACGTTGGTCCACCTTTGCCGCTAGAACGGCTTCAACTCTCCGGGGAAGGCTGTCCACAAGGTTTAGGAGTGTTTATGGGAATTTTTGACCATCCTTCCAGAAGCACATTTGTGAGGTCACACTGATGTTGGACCAGAAGGCCTGGCTCTTAGTCTCCGCTCTAATTCATCCCAAAGGTGTTCTATCGGGTTGAGGTCAGGACTCTGTGCAGGTCAGTCCAGTCCCTCCACACCAGACTCTGCATCCAGGTCTTTCTGGACCTGCTTTGTGCACTGGTGCACAGTCATGTTGGAAGAGGAAGGGACCAGCTCCAAACTGTTCCTTCAAAGTTGGTAGCATGGAATTGTCCAGAATGTCTTGGTATGCTGAAGCATTCAGAGTTCCTTTTACTGGAACTAAGGGGCCAAGTACAGCTCCTGAAGAACAACCTCACACCATAATCCCCACTCCACCAAACTTTACACTTGGCACAATGCAGTCAGACAAGTACAGTTGTCCTGGCAACCACCAAACCCAGACCCATCCATCAGATTGCCAGATTGAGATAGAGAAGCGTAATTCTTCCCTCCACTGCTCTAGAGTCCAGTGGCGGCTGCGTTACACCACTGCATCCACGCTTTGCATTGCATTTGGTGATGTATGGATGGATGCAGCTGATCGCCATGGAAACCCATTCCATGAAGCTCTCTGTCACTGTTCTTGAGTTGATCTGAAGGCCATGTTTGGAGGTCTGTTGTGATTGACTCTGCAGAAAGTTGGCCACTTCTTTGCACGATGCGCTTCAGCATCCGCTGACCCCGCTCCGTCAGTTTACGTGGCCGACCACTTCATGGCTGAGTTGCTGTCATTCCAAAAACACTTCCATTTTCTTATAATACAGCTGACAGTTGACTGAGGAATATTTAGGAGTGAGGAAATTTCATAACTGGATTTGTTGCACAGGTGACATCCTATCACAATTCCACGCTGGAATTTACTGAGCTCCTGATATCGACCCACTCTTTCACAAATGTTTGTAAAAACAGTCTGCATGCCTAGCTGCTTCTTTTTATACAGCTGTGGCCATGGAAGTGATTAGAACACCCGATTCCCATAATTTGGATGGGTGAGCAAATACTTTTGGCAATATAGTGTATTTGTGTAATCAGAAATGATGATGCCCTCTGTCAGAGCTACAAACTGTACAAGTAAATGTGCTGTGTAAGAAACCCTCTATTTATTTATTTACAGTGTTTATTTTTACAAATATCCAATTTACTGATATCCAGAGGAGAAAAAATCACAGAAAAATTGTAGTTAAGCAAAAGTATCTTTACTTTGCATAAATTCTACTCAAGTAAAAGTAAAAGTGCCCATCTAAAAATGTACTTGAGTAAACGTAAAAAAGTACTTAATTTAAAATGTACTCAGAGTAAAAGTTACTTAGTTGCTTTCAGTCACTTGCTGTAAAAAAGGTGAGTTATACCTGTAAATCCAATTCAACACTGTTTTTGAGACACTTTCACGACAAAAAGAGAAATATAAAACCAAATCAAAGCATCCAAGATGGTGAAAATGTTGAGCAAATCCTTTCTAACACACTGTTCTTTTTTTTTTTTTTATAGAAACATAGATCTTAAATTCAATTGTCTTAATAAACAAATGAGTACAATGACTGCTTACTTTAAGAAATGAAATAAAGTGCCATGCTCCAAAGAATATTCTGCCCACTGAATACCAGCATTGAACAATGTGTCAGCATTTGCATGATGAAGTTATTGCCTTGCTTGCTTTTGAATTAAAAGAGCTGGCTGAGATTTGGCCAAGGATTTCCTTCATCTCTTCTAAGGGAATTCAACCCTCAACCTCCTCCGTCTATATGTCCTAGTCAGCAACAGTCATGATCAGTGAGATTTCCTTTCAGTGGACGATACGATGAACAATCCGTAATGTTCGACATAAAACCTGTTCAGGGTGATTTTGTCCTGCATTTCATTTTTTACTCGGTAATGGGGGAGGGTTCCAAAGTAGTGAAGTAAATTACTTGGGTCAAAATGTACTTACAAGTAAAATTGCCTATTTCAAAAACTACTTAAAAATTACAAATTACTTATAAAAGTTACTCAATTACAGTTAGTATTCTTAGTATTACTGTTATTATTAATAATAGTTACTTCCAACTCTGCTGAGATCCGATATATTAACAAATTTTTTGTTTATTATCAAACATCCCTACGTCCCACACCCCTTTCACCCCATTTTCAAAGCTCACTGTACTTCACTGCTTCACTGTACTCCTTCCTATACTGTGGGTCAGCAAAGCTGAAGTGAACCCGCTTCAGGTGATGTTTCATTCGGGATTTTGTCATTTTATGTATTAAATTCATATGCTGATCAATGGATTTGAAAACTATAATCATAATGGTCTCAACTGAGCCAACACTAAGGCATAGAACTGTCTGTGGAAGTGTTTGTATGTACAAAGATCACTGTAGACTCATAAAATTATGTTATTGCTGTTTATATTGCTAATATGGATTAATACATTTGAAAGAAAGATTAATAATAATAGTAATAATAATGGTAATTTTCTTTGCCTTTATGACACTGCTTGCTGCTTATTTCTTCTATTTTAAGGATTACAAAGCAGCATTTAGAGGCATGACCCAAGATTGTAAATAAAACCTGGATGTATCCGCTCACATCTAAAGAGGGGAAAGTGAAGCCAGTTGTGCGTTTCCCATTGTCACCACGCCGTGTCGTGTGTGTCGTCACTCCCAAAAAATACTAAAATGGGCAAAGACAGGGCCGCTTTGAGTCGAGGGGCAAATGATTGAAAGCCAAGCTAATGCTAATCGAGCTAATTCTAACTGAACATGACAAACAAAGGTAGGCTGTTTAAAGGCAAGGTACACTCAAATTAGCTGTTAATCAGCTAAAAACCGTCATTGTGCAACTCTGCTACAGGCTAAGGCCTTTCTGGGAATGAACAGGGAGCTAACTATTAGCCACCACAGCTAAAATCAGCACCTGGTCTGTTGCCTATCAATCAAAAGGACCCGCCCCTAATTATGCGTAATTTCAAGATCAAATAACATCTAAATGGATGAGTTATAAAAATTCAACCCCCTCACAGTTGACATGAAGGTAAACTTGACCTATTAAACCTAAAATTATTTTTTGAACCAGGCTGTAAGCATGTTTATTTCTGCTGTGAAGTTGGCATTTTTAACATGGGAGTCTGTGGGGATTTGATCTGTTTTGGAGCCCCTAGTGGATGAAGAAAGAATTACAATTATTTAACTTCTGAGCTTCGCTCTTTTCCAGCGAAGATTGCCCCTTTGGCATGACTTTGTACGGGACCCATTAACCACTTTGTCATTAAAGGTAGAGTCCAAAGTTTCCCCCCCTGAAAATAAATGTTAGACTTGTGCAAGTGAAATTCTTCTTAAACAGCGCCTTTGGGCCTTTACTTGCGTGCCGTGGTGAGCTTGAATGCAACTCCCTCTCACCCTGCCTGTAATTTGCTCTTTAGCTTTATTTTGTTGCAGTCGGGACGTTTCGGTTTATATCGCCAGCCAATGACAGAACTAAGAGCATGACGCTGTGTGGGAATAAGCTCATGATTGGAGCAGACGCCAGTCACTCGAACTCCTGAAGGAAAAAAAAAAAAAAAGACAGAAAAATGGCAGATGCACCGAAGAAAAGGTAAGAGCTTTAGATAATGTACGTTGGAAAACCAGGGTTAATATTGGTTTGGCTTTTACCCACTTCTGAGCTCTGAAGGAGAAGCTTGAAGCTGAATAGCCTGAAGAACGAGGCGGCCATTAGCCTGAGAGGGAGGGGCACTCAGTTTGAATACTGTTGTTTGCTAACAGAAACGGTGGGGGGACTTCAGACTCTACATTTAAACAAAAAGTTGAGCAAATTTAAATTCCCGGTAAGGGTGACTTCCTCTTGTTCTGCTCTCAGCAGCTGCTGCAGATCTGCAAAGATAAAAATGTATCTAAATATCTGTTTGAGACTTCAGTTTAACAGGACTCCATTTAAGAAACAGGCACAAACACGTCTTAACAGTTTAGTGAATAATCAAGAACGTGGCACTGACGAGGACGAGGTCTCAGTTTTTTCTGGTTTTACAACTGCGGTCGTAGCTGACCAGAATCACGCCCAACAGTCACTGATATTTTTGGCTAAAGGTCACCAGTTAATCTAATCGCACGTTGACCTGTAACATCAGCAGTGTGGCAGTTTGAGTGACACAATGCCATTTGTCAGTTTCCACAAATTCAACACTGCACTGCTCACAGATGTGCCTGTTCACCAACATTAACTTTTAAAAGAAAAAACCACTCTGATCAACCGGACTGATAAATCTTCTAAACTTTCATTCATACATTGGCTGCCTGACAGATAGGCCGATCTGACCATCTCAGAGTTTACGACCGTTCACAAACCTGCTCTGTGGGACTGACTGCTAACTGAATAATGGACTGATTACTGTCTCTGGGTTTGTCACTGCAAGTGATTATCCACTTATTAGCTCCATCAGCTTTATCCTGTGGAGGCAAAGGGGCTGGAGCCAAGGTAGGCTACACTCTGGATGGTCATCCAATCAGTGTGGGGTGTCAAGGAGCTTGCATCCCACAGAATTAGACAGTCTGGGGATTTTGGAGAACAGGTTTGGGCTTTTTGCTGTCCTCTTTGAGCCGTACTTTTTGTTCTTTATGATGCTGTTGCTATGCGGGTGAGTGCTTGGTGAACAACTTTTAGGTAGGTGGCTAAAGTAAAGGCAATATGATTGTGAGGACACAAAATTCCTCAGCACAAAGCTACCCTTTAACAAGGGGATCATGCTTTGTGCCCCTGCAATCGCTTAACCATATATAAAACATACGCCATCTTCACTCCTTATTTCTGTTTCTGCAGTAATGTTACGCTTACATGTATAACAGAATTTTTAAGCTTCCAATCCTCCTTCTAGTTACTTTAAAACGTTCTCAGTCGTCTTTAAATTGTGATTATGAAGTTTTAAGCCAAAATCACAGCATGTGCCGTTTTCCAGGCCTCTGCTTCTGCGGAGTGCCAGTTGCTCATTAGCAAATGACTTCTGAGTTGTGGGCGGACTCAAATCCCCCTGCCTTACCTCACATCTTAAAGTTGGCTCTTCATGCTAGCAAGTTTTTCCCGTTAGCTTTCAGCCTAACGGGAAAATCTTAATTTCTGGACCCAATGATAAACTTTGTTTTTGTTGTTTTTGTTGGAAGTTGTACGTCTGCTCCTGCTCTGTCTTTGATCAGGACAGAAACTTTATAAATAAGGTAGATAAAGTGGGTTTTCGTGCATTCGGTATATTGTGGAAACAATAAAACAAACGGCAGTTGAGTTTGATGGTCATGTATATCATTCAGTCATTAAGAATGGGCTGTTAAAGACGATTGGATGAGGTTTTTTCAGTCCTGTCCATTCCACAGATGACTATTTTTTTTTATTTATGTGTCAGAGAATTTCATTAATTGGTTGCAGTCGGGCTGTGAAGGAGATTTTTAGTAATAGTCAAAAATGCTCCAGGAATACATCATCCACCCTGCCTTTAATCCAAGGCTTGAAAATGATCAGAAACTTCATAAATAAGGAGGATAATGTGGGTTCATGACACTGACAAACACGTCCATGTGTGGTTTGTTATATTGCTGTTGCTAAAGCCCCCGTTTCCACCAGCGGGTCTGGGTCGGGTCTGGACGGATCAGGCCATGTTTTTTGCGTCACAATAGATAAAAACTGGGACGGGTAGACTTATATCGGACCCAACCCGTCCTACTTTCTGATCTGATCCGGACCGAAGAGGTGGAGCTAATTTATTGCAATCCGTTGATTGGTTGAAAAAATATGTCACTTCCCACATGACCCGGCATAAAAACAAAGTAGGGATGACCCCTTTGTTTCTGTCACTTGTGGCGTGATGCTTTGGTCAAAAGGTGTTACACTGCCATGATGTCACGTGATCATGTAGCGGTGCTACCCGGTTAATACTCCGCCTCCAGGGTAAGGGTACAGTATGCTGTGGGGACGCAATGTGAAATCAGCACACCCGTACCAAAACCCACCCGATCCAGCCCAGCCCGACCTGACCCAGACCTGCGGGTGGAAACGGAGTTTAGGAAACCTTAACCATTGCTATGAATGGAAAGCAGGGCACAACCTTTGTGACTGGTTAATGTGTTTTTGACGTGGGAAAGCCAGTCGTAAATGGTAAATGGACTGTACTTATATAGCACTTTTCCAGTCATACTAACCGCTCAAAGCGCTTTACACTGCATATCACATTCACCCAGTCACACACACATTCATACCCAGATAGGCACATCGGGAGGCAACTTGGGGTTCAGTGTCTTGCCCAAGGACACTTCGGCATGTAGTCTGGGGAAGCCTGGAATCGATCCCACAACCCTCTCGGTTGAAAGACGACTGCTCTTCCACCTGAGCTACAGCCGCCCCTAGGCAGTGATTTATTTTTTGACAACAATGGCTGAGCAAGGAGCCCCTAAAAAGTTCCCGGAAGTTGGCATAAGCTAACTGCTTAAATATGAATCTAAAAATTATATAAAAATATTGTAAAGCAAAGCATTTGTTCACATTACTTACTTAGTGGTTTTCTTATGGTTTTGAATTGCCCCTCAAGCACTTCTGGGACTTTTTGGGCTACATGGACCACATAATCGGCCAGAATTTTGAACTTCAGATGATGCCACTCTCTCTCTCACGGCACACTATCTGGGCCTTCCTTTTAGGGCCTGCCAATTTGTTGATAATGATTTGAATGCAGAAATGCAACTTCGAGTTTAGATTTCTCAAAATATGTCCTCTACCATAAAAAATATGTTGCATGAGCATATAAACAACATTGAAAACATGATTTTCACCGAAGTGGGTCTTTAAGAGCTTAGGTTGAAAATCCACATCTCTCAATCATAAGTAGCTGTAATAAAGCTAATCAATCTACATTTGGGGATGCAGACTCTACTGGAAGGATAAGTGCTTGGCTGGTAGATGTGGGGGTGGGGGGGCTAAATGTGACTTCGTGCAATGAAAATATGACTTGGTGAGAAAATGGTGGCACAAGTCTGGCACAGATATCTCATTATTTGCCATTCATTTGTGATAATTTGATGGCACAATGGCTTAGGATTTAGTGCAATCACTTGTTTTGCATAGCAGTGGAAAGACGCTCCAATTAAATCACATTTTCTTTCGCAGATTTTCTTCATGTTATTCTCTGATTTGTGCAGTAGTCGGGTGTAAAATTGTCCACTTCAACACAGAGGATTTGTTCCAAGTTGTACCAGAGGGGAAAATAAACAGCTAAGAGAAAGAAGTGAAGATTTGATAGAGTGATCTATTGTAGGGATTAAAAGATTGCTGTTATGGTCTCTGCTGCTTCAATTTTATTATTTTTGTTTATCTACCTCTTGAAAGTCTCCATGGAATTTCCTTTTTAATAAGCCAAAATGACTCTTTGAATTCCACAGTCTTAGAAAAACCCATCAGTTGCTTAACCAAAAGCTATTTCCTTATACAGTGTTTGGATTTAATTTTAAGACTTGTGCACCTTTGAAAAAAGAAGAATCTATTTTGCTTTCTGTCTGTCTCAGTCACTGTCTGTCTTTGTCTTTCACTCCTCCCCTCTGATGCAGAAATCCATATTGTTGTAAATGAAGCTGTGAGGATCGATGCTGCAGGCAGGGCAACGCCTGAGCGCTGCCACCAGTGTATTGCTACAATGATCTAGTGGTTAAAAACACATCGGCAAACAGAGAAGGGAAGATAGATCTGAGCCAGCTGCACGCCCACATTGCTCTCGCAGGAGACATCATCAAATTAAACAACAACTATGATGTGTTTCTGCTCTGTGCCCCCGTTACCACACAACCACGTTCCCTCCAACACACACTCCTCTTTTTCTCTCTTTGTTATTGACAAGAACTTCCACTGGGGTAGATCCATAATTGAATGCACGACATGATTTGTTTCAAGTTTAAGATGAAGGCCAATTAGTTTAACAAACAGGAGACAAATCCAGTTTGACAAAAGTTGATGTAAGGGCAAAGAAAACTTATCCACTGGGACGTGTTTTGTTAGCTAGACTGAGACTGTGAAGACAATCAGACATATTTACAAAATGCTGGTCCCACTTTTAGGAATACTTCAAGAGCTAAATTCTCAAAAATATTAAGCATTTATTTTAAATTTAATTATGAAGTGGAAGCAGCAGAGGTTTTTCCAGTTCTACACTGAAAACATAAATCATTTGATCAATTTAAAAAAAAAAAAATCTTCAATTGGTCACATCTCAGAATTAATTTGAGTAAATTTTTAATTACCTCTGCCAAAGATGTAATCTTTTTGGTAGCATTGGTTTGTCTGTCTGTCAGCAGCTTTATGGGAAAAGTTCTGGACGGATTGACCTGAAATTTTCACCAGCCGTGTGCCTCAGCTCAAGGACGAACCCATTAAATTTTGGTGATGATCTGAACACCTTCCGGATCCAGGAATTTTTACTAAGCATTCTTTATTCTGGTTTTAAAATATATTCAACCTATTTTTTATTGATCAGTCAAAACTGAAAACTTACATCAACATAATAAAGTTAATTAAATGTGTTCCACTAAAGCCAGAGTTGGTGATGCTGTTCAGAAACTCTTTTTGTTATACTGGGTGAAATGGTCCTTCCATCCTGACAGTATCAATACCTCATGTATTCATGAAAAAGGAAGGGAAAAAGTCAGACCTGTGAGAGCTGCAGTTCTGTAAAAACTTAAGTCTTAGTTTTGGAGGTGTTGATGTTTACGGAACATCATTTTTTGTTACACCACAGAAGGACTTGGAGGTGGATTAAAGCTTTTAGAAACGTGGTTTGTCAGCTGTTTACTAGCAAGCTAACAAGCTATACACTCAGCTGTTATCGGCTAACCTGCTCATGAAACATCGACACAATCGTCCCTGCACTCTGAAGGCGTGGTTTTGGGTGGTGTGTTTTTTTAAATGTAGCTTACTCAAACCATCTTCCTAACATTGCCTGGTCAGTTTCTCGTTACTGTTCTTCACACTCATGGTGCCAACTTTGACATCCAAGCTAAACAGAATTTCTCTGCAACTTTCTCTGATTGTGAACATAAAAAAAGACGGTGAACACATAGCTCAACATTTACAGAGTAACAATCACAAAAGGTTAAATTCCTGTTGAATTTGCTTTTCCCATGAGCCATTGTGCTTTAGATATGTTGAGTTTTGAAAATCGCCTTGCCCCCTTTGTTGTTCATGCACGCTGCAACAACTTAAAGGTACAGTATGTAAGAAGTACTGACATCTAGTGGTAAAGATGGGTATTTGAAAGAAAAGATGTTTTCTTTCAAATTATTCCATATTCCAGCGCTGTTGGGAATGTACGGTGGCCGTTCTCCCAAACATGTTGTCATCTGTGAGTGGATCCAGTGGTCTCAGGTGTAGCTATGACTGTACAATAAGTAACTACTTTTACTGTCTTTTAAGGCATTACTGATCCCAAACAATGCTCTAACTCCCATTAAACAAAGCTGGTACAGCAGTTTTAAAGGTTCTCACTTCACTCACATTATTTTGTCCATTTAGGGACACCGTAGTAAAAATGGCAGCACAAGTATGGCAACCTCCATGTATGTGCACCCCCAGCAAGTAGATATAAATGACTCATTCTGAGAAAATAAACATATAACAGCTATTCCAGTGAAGCGATTGCACATCAATGGAAACATAGTTTTGGATTATAGATTAATTTTTTAATGCCAATGACTTTTTTTTTCTTTTTTTCTACACACTTCACCTTTAAGAAATTTACTGAGTGAAAGTAAAAAAAAACAAAAAACTCAGATTAGAGAGTGATATTTAAGTTTATTTGGCTCAAAGATTTAATCACCAAACTAAAAAAAAGGAATTAAGTTATATCAACAGAAATAAGTCTTTCATGTCAGCTACAGCACAGTTACTCTTTTTAGAGTGTACGTGACTTTTAGGTGTCAAAATTCTTTTTGAGTTTTTCTTTTTGTATCTTTTCACTGCACTCCTTCCTGGTAGGTGACCTTTTCGTTTCACCTCTTCTTATTCCTCATGGGATTAACCTCAGTCTAACCTCTGTTTCCGTGTTGCCACAGCGGTGTTCTGGATTATGGAGACTCCTTATCCCTACAGTAAACAGTACACAGAGGCACAGATGCTTGCACCCAAACATCTATCAGCGTGAGCAACCTTCGGTGGGCAAACAGCAGATGAGGGCGACGGCATGCAAACGTTTTATTTACATCTATTAATATTTTTCACACATTCGACGAGACAAAATCTAGTTTGTCTACATGCATGAATTTTTTGTTTCATCTCCGCACTGTCGGTGGACAAAATGCCAGGAGCATCTTGGAAGCTGCAGCCGCTTCAGGGTGAAAAAGGGTCAAAAAGTTGCCCTTGTTTGTGTCCTGCCGGGAAGATTAGATCTCTCATCCCTCCTCAGATCAGCTCTGATCAGAAGCAAACAATTCACAGGCGCACGCATTCAAACACAGACACAATCTTCTCTCTCGTCTAGCTGGGCTGACAAGATGCGGTCAGAGACCCCAGCCATGTATCTGCCATGGAGAGAAACCGAGTGTGCATTTTTTTTTAAACCATCATTGTCATCACTGCGGTTGTTTGTGAAGTTAAACAGCAGGTTGATCAGCAGGGGCTGAGACCTTATCAGACCAAGTGTCCCATAGCATCCGCTAGCATACTGGGCATTATGAACACAAGACTTTGACTTCAGGCAGGGTCTGATCCTTGTCTCAAATCCACCAAGAGTCAACAGGCGATGGGTGCAGAGATAGCCAACTATAGGGAGAGTCCTCAGGCCTTTCTAGCTGTGGATAAAAGCTTTGTTTGTTTGTTGAGGCTGATCCCCTCGCCATTCATCTGCTTTCAGCCTCTCTTCCACACCATATTGGATCCTTGCCTGAGCACAACAGATTACCTCTGATCTCAGGTATTTCAGGTCGACATCATCCCACGACCGCTGCGTAAGTCTAACCTCCTCATCACTGCACTACTTTAATCACACTCCCTCTCCTGCCAGTCATTCAGTGATTTCCATCCCCTCACTGTGACTCACACTATTCCTGCTCGTTAACATTTTTGACACAAATATGTGTTGTTCCAACGCACAAAGTGGAGAGTGCTTGAGATGTAATTAGAATTAAGAATATTGATCACGCAGGGCCGAGCGGTGGCGTTATGAATCACAGCTAGTATGAATAAGTGAAAGCGATAGGTGAGTTCTTGCTGATTTATGCGCAGACTCCTGTGGTCCATGGCATAAATCACCAACAGCCATGTTCTTATTGAGTTATGAAGCCCCAGAGTTGCATCAGAATAATGGCCAACTCTGTGTCTTGTGTGTTTCTACTCAATCCATAAGATAACAGCCGAGGACCAATAAATAAACAGAAGCATGTTTTCTGTTTCATGTCCTGTTATAGATTTATATATTCATCAGAATTACGTCATCATAGAATGAAGGCTGAGGGTGTTTGCTGCAAGGCAATTCAGCTGTTGGAAGTTAATCCCTGAGGGGTCAGAGCTCTTTAAAGAAAATCTGAATTTTTTTTATATCAATAATTAAAAAACTTATATTAATAATAATAATAATAATAATAATAATAATAATAATAATAAATGATTATTTCTGCATATCTTTTTCAAGATCCAAGGTCCATCTTTTTATCGACCTTAAATCTAAAAAAGGAAATAATAATAATAATAATAATAATAATAATAATTAGGGATGTCCGATATTATCGGCCAATATTGGTAGTAAAATGTGAGATCTCAAAATAGTATCATATTTTGAAAATGAAATCTTGCGAAATTTTGTTTGTAAATCTCGTGACAAAAACAAATATATATATATATATATATATATATATATATATATATATATATATATATATTTTTTTTTTTTTTTTGTTATACTTGTATGATCCCCGAGGGGGAAATTAGGACTCTGCATTTTACCCATCTCTGTACTGTGAGTATCAGAGAGCAGTGGGCTGTGAGCAGAATCATAATAATATTAATATAACATATATAATATATATAATAATAATAATAATGAGAATACAATTTATTTATATAATCCTATGAAAGGCTGAGGGTGCTTGTTGTAAGCCAGTTCAACTGTTGGAAATTAACCTCTTAGGGGTCAGAGTACTTCAAAGAAAATGGGAAATTTTTATATCAGGAATTGAAAACCTTGTGATGATAATAATGATAATAATAATAATAATAATAATAATAATAATAATAATAACGGAAATACTACTTATACTACTACTACTTCTTCTACTAACAATATATTGTTATTATATCTGTGTATCTTTTATATGGACAATGAGTCTAAATAAAGGAAATAAGGGAATAATAATAA
>JALJCO010005451.1:497500-552066 GCA_023101725.1 Atherinomorus stipes | reverse complement strand
GGTTCATACTGGGTCAAGGGGTCACTGATGTATTTTGGGCCTAAACCATTCAGAGCTTTATAGACCAGCAGCAGAACTTTAAAGTCTATTCTCTGATGGACCGGCAGCCAGTGTGAAGACCTCAGAACTGGACTGACGTGGTCCACTTTTCTGGTCTTAGTGAGAACTCGGGCAGCAGAGTTCTGAATGAGCTGCAGCTGTTTAACTGATTTTTTTTAGGTAGACCAGTAAAGACGCTGTTACAGTAGTCAAGCCGACTGAAGATGAATGCATGGACTAGTTTTTCCAGATTTTCCTGAGACATCAGATCTTTTATCCTTGTGATGTTCTTCAGGTGATAGTAGGCTGATTTAGTGATCGCTTTGATGTGTTTTTCAAAGTTTAGGTCTGAGTCCATCACTACACCCAGATTTCTGGCCTGATTGGTGGTTTTTAGGTGTATGGACTGAAGTTCTGTGACAACCTGCTGTCGTTTCTCTTTGGCTCCAAAAACAATCACCTCAGTTTTTTTTTTTTTTTGTTCAGCTGAAGAAAGTTGAGGCACATCCAGTCATTAATCTCATCAATACATTTACCAAGAGCCTGTACAGGGCCCCGGTCTCCTGGTGACACTGTAATATACAGCTGTGTGTCATCTGCGTAGCTATGGTAACTAATATTGTTGTTCTTTATAACCTAGGACGGGGGTATCATGTTAGATGCTAAACAGAAGAGGCCCCAGAATAGAGCCCTGGGGAACTCCACAGGTCATTTTTGTCTGCTCAGATGTAAAATTACCTACTGACACAAAGTACTTCCTGTTCTCCAAGTATATTTTGAACCAGTTTAGCACAGAGGTTGTAGGTACAGTCTTCCTCAAAATTATTCATATGCTCCAATTAAAGAAAAGGCTAAATTCACAATTGTAATTCAAATGACAAGAAACTAAAGAAACTAATAATAAATAAAAATTTACAAAATTATAATTTAGTAAAATCAGATATTGCTTTTGAATTTTGGTTGGAAATGATCATTTTTTAAAAACAAACGAAGAAAAAAAAATTCTGTCGCAGACACAATAGAGCACCTTTCCCATGAACAGTGGGCCAACATACCTGTCAACAGATGGAGACGTCTTTTTAAATATTAGAGAAAACTTGATTGCAGTGATTACCTCAAGTGTTGCTCAACAAAATTTTAGCTTCGTTGCTCCATCACGCTTGTTTGCTTGTCGCTATCTGATGCACCATTTGTTTAGGGTTTGCGTATTTTGCAAGTATTTAATAATTCATCAATGGTTAACTTTCGTAAGCAGTCAGAGAAGCATACATCTCTGGCTTAATTCCACTCTGAGCCAAAACCTTTGAGAGTAAAGTTGTTGGGATCAATTAGATCAGTCTTCCTGTGCATCTATCATCTCCATCACACTTGACGTGGGATCTGAGTGTTGTGTATCGGTGTAGCAGGTGGCATGTGTTGAGCGTGCATAGTGTTTAGGTTGTTGGGAGGCTGCAGGTCAGCTCGCTAACATCACTCTGCTCACTGCAGCCCGATGCTGTGCTCAGTGAGGCGTTAGCAACAGTGAGGCAGGGTCATCCCCAGTCCAGCTCTGTCAGCCAGGATAACCATCAAACTCTGCCCCCCTGCCCCCCGCACTCCTTCCCAACAAGCCTGACGCTCTCCTGAGAAGGCTCCTCCTCCTCAAAGGGGGTCCCAAAGAGAGGCAAAGGTTGAAGAGGCCATGGGCTGCTAGGCTCGGGCTGAACACCGAGCAGCTCCTCGCTCACATGCTGCTGTTGCCGAGGCAGGCTGGAGACACAAATAAGCCATTGGCTGGTCCACCAGAGGCGCTCTCTTGACCTTTGTCTGCTCTGTTGTCTGAGAGTGATACCAGAGACTGGTGGATGACTGTCAGCAAGCAGCGATCGGGCAAAGAGAGGATTTACTTTCATCTCCACTGATATGAAAACATGCAGATGGGATTCATTTAGTCTCCTTAAATGTGCTTAAATTAATCTAAATGTGTCCTGACTGCTTTTTAATCATGGAAACTAGGGTTTATTAAAGGTTGGAGGGAAGCTGTGATAACATCAAATATATAAATCATCACTGATTCTATGCTGCAGTAATTATTAAACTGGGAATGACACAATGTAGTTTTTAAATGAATGAATGAATGAGTAGTGTTTGTATGTGTATATATACACATTCATACACTACTCATTCATTCATTCATTCATTCATTTAAAGACTACATTGTTTCATACATACATTTATATATATATACCATACAGTTGTCCTCAAAATTATTCATAGCCTCCAATTACAGAAGGAAAAAAAATCAGCTGTCAGAAAAATAATTGAAATGACAAAAGTAATAATGAATAAAAAAGTTTATGAAAAGCATTACATAGATTTTGAACTAAGGTCCAACAGAAATATTAAAAACCAAAAAACAAAACAAAATGGGGCTCCGAAGCTAAAATTTGTGCTAAAATTTTGTTGAGCAACACTTTGAGGTAATTACTGCAATCAGGTGTTTTCTCTAATTGTCAAAAAGACGTCTGCACCTGTTGACAGGTATTTTGGTCCACTGTTCATGGGAAAGGTGCTCTTACATGTCTGGGACAGTTTTGTTTTGCTTCTTGTTTGAACTATGATTTTAAACCACAATTCAAAAGCAAAATTTTTTTTAACTGAATTATAATTTTGTAAATTTTCATTTAGTATTACTTTCTTTCGTTTCTTGAATTACTATTGTGAATTTGGCCTTTTCTTTAGTTGGACGGTATGAATAATTTCGAGGACAACTGTGTATATACAATATATATACATATATATATATATATATAATTAGTCTAAAATTATACATTTGTATAACTTAGGGATGTAACGATATGAAAATTTCATATCACTGTTATTGTGACCAAAATGATCACGGTTATCATTGTTATAGCTGTAGTATTGAACCCCCACACCCCCCCCTCCCCCACCCCCCAAAATATCCGAAATCGGTCCAGATGTCTACTCTGTCCTTTTTGAAGGGGGAAAAATCTCCAGAGAACTGTCCATGTGGGCGCCTTCATTGTCTTCCACCATGTTTTCATAAATGAAACATTGCAAAGTGGGACTGCTGCTGCATTTCCAGCCAATGAGCAGCATCGTTGCGAGTTTTTCAAAGTGCAATGATCAATCACGGTTTTAACGATTATTAAAATTTAAACGGTATTACCAATCATTGGGAGTTTTATCACAATTAACCATTTTACCGGTAATCGTTACATCGCTATTATATATTTGTCTAAAATCAGAGCACCTCGCTCATAAACAGTGGACCGAAATACTCAACAGGTGCAGACGTCTGATTGGTTGGTGATGCGTTACAGAAAACACCTGATTGCAGTGACTGTCTCAAAGTGTTGCTCAAGGAAGTTTTAGTTCTGAAGCCTCATCATGCTTGTTTACTTGTTTTGTTTTCTGTTTGTTTTTGATATTTCTGTTGAACCACAATTCAAAAGCAATGTCATTATTTTGTCCAAATTTTATTTATTATTGCTTTTGTCAATTTTAACTCATTTTACTGACAGCTGATTTTTTTCTGCTTTTAATGGGAGTGTGTCTAAACTTTTGCACTGTACTGTGTATATACTGTATACAGTCGTCCCCTCCCATTAAAAAACGGAAAAAGTGAAACCAGTCTTCCACACTGTTTAATCCACATTCCTTTCCAGTTGTTTTTTGGTTTTGAGAAGGCAAAAAAATTCAGCATCACCCAAACATTCTGGATATCTGTCATCAGATTTGAAAATCCCATCTATGCATTGCTTCAGTAACTTGTAAAGGAAGATAACGTTTGCCAGAGGCTCCTCCTTAGTTACTGTTGCTAACGTATGCTTCATCAATGGTGGACTGGCGAAGGGTCAGTTAAGTTTTACCTTTAAAGTGTAACCTCCCGCCCAATAATAGACTAATTTTTTGGATGATTCCTGGTAACGAACTTCAGTTGTTCCTGTTTAATAATGAAATGAAGTTGATAAATTAGCATGTTCCTGACATCCAACATTATAAATGATGTTTATTGCTCTTTGTTTGGAGAATAACTAATGAATGCAATGGAGTTTTGTTTAAACTTCTCTACAGTATTGTAAAGATGGTAAAACCGATGGAAAGTATAGCGTATTGTAATTAGCACACGTTTAATATGTGATTTCCAGTTTATTTTGTCATTGGTTACTACAACAAATTAATTTCTTTATTATATAATGTATTTTCCAAGTATCCAGGTAAGGGAAGACAAATTGCACTAAAAGTTTGATGGAGAATGAAACTTTTCATGGTGTCACCCTAACCTCCGACCCTCTGGGTCATCTCAACAGGACAACGTGTTTTACAGCAGTAAATGCAGTTGGACCCTCAGATACACAATATTCAGATGAGCATTTGTCGTGACACCATCTCACGGATTCTCTATGAAGAGTGAGAAGTGACTTATTTTTCTCTGCTGTGTGATGAGCATCATGAGCAGTGAATGGGATTCCCTTCGCCCCACCTTGAGAAGCACTGTGCCACCACACCTCTCAGTCTGGGCGTCATCTGGCTCCTACTTGGCCTCTAACTTGCTCTGCCCTCATTATTCGCCCTTATCACTGGCCAGGCACTCAACTCAATCTGACAGCAGGCTCCACCACTGATCTGAGAGGTTATGAACCTAATGAGCCCGCCCATTGATGGGATGGCTTCAGACAAGCTATCCCAGAGTTCCCCTGGGGAGCGCTGCCACAGTCACACTCTTCACCTCCCTCCTCAGCCTCTACCTCCGTTCTCTCGCTCCGTTCTCTCTCTCTTTACGCACCCTTCACTTCCCTCCATTCTTCGATCAGGATGGGTTGAAAACAGATTCATGGTCTTACTGTTTTCATTTCAGTCAACCAGTTATTTATTGGTGTGTGTGTGTGTGTGTGTGTGTGTGTGTGTGGGGGAGGGGGGGTCTAATGTGACACCACCCCCACCCCCAATCATGACATACAGTATTAATATTAGAACTGCAGTATAACTGTAAATGATAATCACCAGATTTAGTGTAAACACGTGGACACAGCAGATTCCTGCAGAATGTCTGCTGATGATGATGATGATGATGAATAATGATGATGATGATGGACACCTCTATCAATGGTCAGAGTCAGGAGAATTCAGGATAGCCCCACATTCCCTTAAAAACACCATGAGGATCCAGACAGAAGTAATTTTGCATGAGTAAAGTTATCCTGTAATAAGTAAAGTAGTACTTGGCATAAGTAAAGTAAACATAGGAATGAGTAAAGTAATCTTACGAAAGAGTAAAGTAGTAATATGAATGTGTAAAGTAGCTCTAGGATGAGTAATGTAATCTTAGGAATAAGTAAAGTGATTGTAGGAATGAGAAAACTGGTCTTGGGAAAGACAAAAGTAGTACTAGGAATGAGTAAAGTTGTACGAGGAATGAGTAATGTAATATTAAGAATGAGTGAAGAAGGACTAGGAATAAGTAAAGTAAACTTAGGAATGAGTAAAGTACTGGGAATGAGTAAAGCAATCTTAGGAAAGACTAAATTAGTACTAAGAATGAGTAAGGTGATCTTAGGGATGAGCAACATAATCTTAAGAATAAGTAAAGCAGAACTAGGAATCAGTACATAATCCTAGGAATGAGTAAAATAGTCCCATGAATGAGTAAAGTAGTCCTATGAAAGTGTTAAGTAGCACTAGGATGAGTAATGTAATCCTATGAAAAAAAAATCCTCAGAATGAGAAAATTAACCTTAGGAAAGAGAAAAGTAGTACTATTTGGTATGAGTCAATAATACTAGGAATGAGTAAAGTAATACTTGGATAGAGTAAAGTAGTACTAGGAATGAGTAAAGTAATCTTGGGATGAGTAAAGTAGTACTAGGAATGAGTAAAGTAATCTTGGGATGAGTAAAGTATTGTGTGAGGAGGAACTGTGCTACAGTAGAAGGTAAAAGTGAAGCTGAGTGTTTTAATAGAGGTGTTATGCATGTAAATATCCCAGGAAGCCATCGGTTGATGAAGATGATGATGATGATGATGGACATTTATCCAGGGACACCCCCCACATTCACCTTAGAAACACCATGAGGATCCAGCCTAGTTTTTCAACAGAGGCATTTCCGCTTTGTCTCAGCGCTGCAGGTGAGCCGCGTTTTCAATATTTGAAAATTCAGGGAGAAACAAAAACCTCAGTGAAAAGCTCCAAGGGAATGTGTCTGGCTCTCCCAATGCTCATAATAGTGGTAAGATGACATTTAAAAGGAGCCTTCCATTATGTATGCTGATATTTTGAACTATTTTGGGTTGTCACTCCCGTGTCGTGGGGATGGGACTGTCTCGCAGTCATGCAGCTGCAACTCCGTGGAAGGTATTTTTGTTTGAAAAAAACATGACTTTAAAATCACTACAATCATTATTTTGCTTGGTAGCAATTCTCTCAATAAGCAGTAGCGTAGTCTCTTTAAGCTGATGCTCTGTTGTTGTTTGCTATTATGCTAAGTTAGCTATATTAGCTAAGGTTAGGACAGTTAGAAGCCCAAGTTGTTTTAAAGACACTATTGTAAACATGATCATGTTATGCCTCATCTAAAAGCTAAAATCCTACAAAATGCAGGTGCTGAATTGGTTATAAAAGCTGGTCTTTTGGTTTAGAGTTCACCACGAGAGAGAGCAGCCACCACTGTTTTGCAGCCAAGGCTCAAACCATTAGCTGTTGGAAAATTATGATGGGAGTCTAACTAAAGCTTCCAGTTGTGACAACTGCAGATAGAAATATGAATGCCTTGGAAACCAGCAGGACCTGGTTTCCAAGAACTGATTTCTGATTGGCTGCTAGCTCCCAGAGTTTTTGTCAGAGTCTCTGCTTTCATATGACACCTTGTTTGTGTGGTTTGCTTATAATTCCTGTATAACTGGTGCAGGACCAGACCAAGCAGAATTTGATTTGCGAGTCCCTCTGACCACCAAAGCACCACTTTTGCTTAAATATTCGTAGGGTTTGATTATTTTATGTACTGTCAATGTAATACACCCATTAATTTGGTTTATTTATAGTTGGTTCCCATTATACCAGTATGGTTTGGCCCAGTGCATGGGGTCCATGGGGACCCAGCAGCTGCTTAGTTTGCTTATGCCTTGTGCAATTGCGCCTTGTCATTTTAACTACTCACTATACTTTCTAAATACTAAAAACCTTTAGATAACTAATAATCTCTGTTGGTACTTACATGGCCAAAAGGGTCCAGGTGATTGTTTGTTAGCTTCAGTTTCTGAAATGACACCAGTTGCCTCATCCAGTGAGCACCTGTTGCAGGGGAATCTGGATGTACGTAGAGTCTGCCTGGCATGGCTGGCTCAGCTTTGCCAGCCACCATCCTGAAACACAGATTTACAGAGATGTGAAGAAAAAACTGACAAGTAGACAGAAACAGCAAATGTGACAATGAATTTAATTTCTTTAACCCTTGACACAAGATCTCTGGTGCCCTGACAGCTATTCCTTATATCATCATACGTGTCTCTGTAACAGTAGAGTGTAACTCTGTGAGGTAAATTGTGATGGATAGTTTACCTTTTAGGTGATCTACAGATGTTTTCCAGCATTTATATCCTGTCCAGAAGGTTTGCAATCCAGCCACTAAATGTGGTAAATCCACAATGATCCATGATAACACCATTATTTATCCCATTTTCATCATAAAATATCACTATCACTACTATGTTGCTAAGAGACCTCTATTTAGACCTGGATATGACGATGAAACCACTTCCTGTCAAACTTTCCACCAATCAGAGAGGTTAAATTGACGGTATTGCCCAATCAGCAGCAGCCAAATATCATTAAGTGAGCAGAAAGTTCCATGTGCGTCTGAAAAGATGAAAAATAATGGTCCTCTATGCTGGAATAAAGCCAAAAAGACCTTTCTGATGCAGCTTAGTTGGAGTTGGTTTGTAAAGATGGTACTGTAGGTAAATGGTAGCAGAAATAACTGGAAATGAGGAAAAAAAGTGTAAATATGCAGACAGTTTCTTAAAATTACAACTCTGCTGGTGATTTGGTGTATTTCTCTCTCTCTTTTTTAGTCCACCCTTAGTTGGAAGGCAGGGGCACACTTGTGTCATCCTCAGAGTTATCAATTTTAGATCAAAGGTCATCCAGATAAATCTTGGATCCAGTCAAGCACAGAATTCAGTTTCTTCATATTACTAATAAGTCCTCCTCACGTATGTCATGGAGTCCCTCAGGGTTCTATACTTGGACCAATGCTTTTTATATTGTACATTCTTCCATTAGTTAATATTGTTAGGTAATATTGGTATAAACTTTCATTGATATGCAGATAATCCCAGAGATGTCATGATTACTTAACTTGTGAAAGAAATAGGATCCGCCCACCAGAAAATGCTCCTCAAAGGATTTAATGTGACGTTTCAGGCTTCTGCCCTTCTTTAGACAGACGAAGGGCACAGCCTTTGTTTGAAATGAATCATGAAGGCCCTGCAGGTTTCCATGGAGATGAACAGGGTTTTATAGTGAAGCATTCACTTTTCCTATCATATTCACCTCATTAAGGAAGTCAACAACTTCCAGTTTGTCAGTTTTGCTACCCTCCGCAGATTATAGATGGGTTTCTGAGCAACGTCATAGATAGGATGCGCGCAAAACCAGCTAGGGGCAAAGAAGCCCGAAACGTCAAGTTAAATCCTTTGAGGAGCATTTTCTGGTGTGCGAAATGATTATTAATTGATTTCACATTTTACCTCAAATGCCACAATTAATTAATCATAAAGATCAATATCCTGACTTTTGGAGGGATCATATCTGAACCAGATTATCAGATCAGTAAGGAAAACGAAAGGTAAAAAACATCTGTGTTTCCGCTTGTGCTGCTTTGTTTTCTTTCTAGGAAAGCTTGGCAGAGGAAGTTATTCCCTCCAGACTAAGATTAAATCCTCCTGCTGGGAGAGAAAATGGTAAAGGTGTGATTGTGGAGGACATAAAGACAGAAATCAATCCAACATGTTTCACCTGCTGCAGGATGAGCAGCAGCTTTGCAGCACAAAGTAAAGTACATGTCCAGTAACTGGTTACATGTTCGGATCAAATTAAATTTTATTTATAAAGCACTTTTCATACATAAGTGGCACAAAGTGCTTTATGTAATAAAAAAGTTTTCATACTGAAAATTGAATATACATATACGTATATATTTTTGCATTTTGATCGGATCGTAAACAGATGTGAAGGCAATTCATCCTGATATCTTCACACAGGCTATTTGTTGACCAGTCCGGCATTCCCACAAAGATCATCTTCATACTGAGATTGGATCAAATTGCAGCCCAGTCAAGATAAACAAAGGCTCATTGGTAAGATCACTTATCCAGACACAGATCTCGCAGTGATACCAGGAATGCATGAGTATCAGCAGAAGTGTGTTATGTTGCTCACAAATTCAATAATTTTTTCTTCTTTTAAAAGATAAATCTGTGTAATGAGCCACTGCTATTCATAAAGAGGCTCCAGAGTGGATATCTAGATCTTCCAAACTTACCACTTGTTGTCACAGAACTTGTAGCGGTGGTCGTCAGCTGGGACGATGTCGGTTAGAAGGATGTATTTGGTCTTTGGGTTCATGCCTGTCACTTTCACCTTGTAGCTAGGAAACATCCTCCTGTTGAAGAATGTACACATCAACAATTGTATGTGCTAATATTTGTACGCTACTGCTCACAAGTTTTAGAACATCCTTTTTTTTTCAATACAGTTGCTGAAATTCCAGCAGTTCAGCCCAATAATGATCCAAAGGTAAGGTATAAGCTGCTAGAAGTTAAGAAAGGATCAGGTCCCCCTGCACCTAAAAATGATGGACATTTCAGAATTATACAAAAGGCTGTTTTCAGGCAGCAAGAAATGAGCGTGAACATGGACTTTTGTTGTTCTGCAACAATAGAAGTTGATCAAGAATTAAAAAGTGGTGCTACTTTTTCCCAGAGCTCTCCCTTTTCTAGAATACTTACAACCACATCTATCTTTATAAAGAACTCGAGAAACAGGGCTGTTCTAAAACTTTGACCAGTCGTGTTTCCATGGAGCGCTAACAGACCTCAATGGGAAAGAATTTTCATTCTACCCAAGAAAGGTTGTTTAAACCTGAAGTTTTCAAACTGTATGGTAATATACACAAGAAAATTACATTAGATAGAGAGGGAAAAACAACGTGTTAACGCTGACTGCGCTGACCGCTGACGGCGTCGGCATATCAACATAGCAACAGAGTGACGAACTACGCTTAAGCCCCCCCCCCAGATCTCTGGCTGCATTTGAGATATTAAAAAAGTGCTCCAGAGTCTTGCTCAGCATGAGGGTGAATAGAAAATGAAAGCGTATCATTCTGGGGGTGTTGCATCCCTTTAAGAGGATGGCCCCATTATAAGTGTCCCATAATTAATCACTCCGTCGTTTGGGGGGGTCACACACACAAAAGTGTGTTATTTTGGCGGTTGTGGCTTAAAAAGTTTGAGAACCACTGGTTTAAAACTTCACGATCAGATCAGCAGGAAAAAACATCAACCTTCATAGCGATGGTTTCTACTGTATGTTGTCTCTGCGCACGATTGAACCGACGTTTGGGTGACGTGATGTAGCAGATTCAGGGGAGGACAACTAAAGCAAAACAAACGGGACTCTGGCGGATGCAACATTTTTGTCAGAAACTGAAAAAATTAAGGATTTTGAGCATTTTGACGGTCAAATGATTTTAAATGAAAAAAAGGAAAACTCTTCTTCTTCTGAACTAGAACATGTTGCACATGCCAAAAGCACTTTAGTCAGCGTCCATGTTAATGTGTCCGCTGGCATCTTTAATTGGAAAGATTTCAATCAGCTAGATGAATTATTTGTCCGTGTAAATGCAGCTACTAGTTTCTCATCCCAGAAGAACTGACTCAGCTTTTGTCTGGTCAGTTGGTCTTATTCGGTCTTAATACGTCCTCATACATTCGATTAATTAGCTCAAGCAACTCCTGCATATTGCAGTCAATTAAGGTTTTTATCTAAACATCAAAGCTTCTGATTTATATATTTTAGAATGAGTTTATCTGAACTTGAGTTGATGAAGAAGAAAAAAAAAAATCCGTCTCATATTAGGTAGATTTCACCTGATGAAAAGACGTGCTCTTCTAAGAAAAGGATCTTCAGAGAAGTTAAAAAGAAATGTGTGTATGATGTGTATTATCCTCACGGATAGTGCAGATAGAGATCTGATTAGTTGGCGACGTGCAGCTTGCTGATGTTCTTAAGGGATCAGAACGAGCGAGGTTCCTTAAAGATCAAGGCTGAGAGACAAGTAGGGCGAGAAGCTGCCTTCTCTGAAACCTAAAACGATCCTTACCTAAACAGACAAAGTCAGAAGTTTCTAAACCTTTCTGCCTGAAGATTACATTTCCTGGCCTGGTTATAATTTATCTTTATGTAGGAGCAGAGTAAGATCCTCGCAAAGCCTGTGAAACACCATAAAAAGTGCAGAAATATCTTTTCTTTTGAATGCGTCAGGACTAAAAGACAGAATATGCTAATATAGCATCCAAGGCTATAAAACATGAAGGGAGCTACCTTTCCTGACCTTTTCTGGGAAACCAAAAAACTTTTCATCCCATCTGCGCCAGAGGAAATTTTGCAAAGGCTGCGCTCCCTCTTATAAAGCCCTAAGTGGTTTTTAATGGCACCCCAGATCGGACAGTTTAAACAGCTGGCTCGTCATTGCTTAAAAGGGTAGTCAGAAAGGCCTGCAGTTTATCCACGGGTACCGCACATGGCAACATGTTCAAACAGTGGACGACACTCTCTCATAACAGCCTTGCATGCTTATCTGGGTGGATGGGGAAGTATCAAAACCCCTATCTCTATACCGGCCGCTACGATTGGTGCGATTGTTGATCTTCAAAGGCTCATCGTGCTGATCATGTTACTGTAAATATTCCCCCCACGTCAGACGGAGGAGAGAAGGGGGATTGAGGGCAGGTAATTCAAATCTCTCTCTCAGGCTTCAAATCCAATCAGTGGGACAGATCAGTCCTGCTATCATCCTCACTGAAAGACAGGTTAATCTTAGGGGAACATTCAAAACAGACCTCTGCTCATCTCTGGCTCCACTTACACCACAAACACAGCAGATGGAAGCCTGGAAGACATATGGCCCATGGATTTGTATAATATGGTCATAACTAGCCTACTTAATTGGCTGGTGGGGCCTTTATTGTTGCTGATGAACCACATTGTGTACAGTCATTTCACATTTGCTTTACTCTTTTTTTTTTTCATAAGAATTGGCCTCATAAAAGGTTTACTTAAATAAATGAGTACCTCACTTTGCAAACATAATCTGTTTGAGCGACTCTGTGTAATATTCTGGTGTTAATACCATAGAACTGTCACTGTAAACTGCAAAGTTAAAAAAAAACAACTTGTAATATAATATTTTTTTCTGCAATTTTGCAGTTTTGGCCTGTTTTTATTTAAATACAGAATAATATTAATAATGAAATTAAAATAAACAGTGATTTCACAAGTCTTGCGTAATATAACATGAAAAACCTGTAACTGTTAAAATCTAAATTACCATCTTTTCAAAGAAGATGTTATTTCATTTCACAGAAAAAGAATGTTAAAGCACATTTTTCATAGAAATATGTGGGTGGGCCCAGACACTTTTGATTGGCCCAGAGCCTGCCCCACCCTGAGAAAGCTTTGTAAGTTTGAACAATTTGATGGTGGGGACACGTAAATAAGTGTTGGGAGCACATTTAAAGGTGCCCTATGAAAAATGGACGTTTATGAGCTTTTAACCGCGCGTCATTTCCTCATAAAAACTTTAAGTTGTTATTTTTATTCATTCGAGTAATCTATAGGAATTTTCAGTCCAAGATCTAGCTCCCTTCAAACGACTGCCTTAGAAATACCTATGTAATTATTGTTTCACCAATTAAATCCGTGTTTGCAGCGTTGTAACAAGGCACCCACTTTGTGAGAATCCTAACCTATCCAGCAACAGTTGAATTTAACTCTGAGAGTGTGGTAATTCAGCCTTCAAATTTGCTGCGCACTTTTCTTTTTGACCACTGAAAGCATTTCTGCAAGTCACATTCAACACTCAGTACTTCCTAGGAATTATCCATGATGTGCTTTTTTCCCACTCATTAGCAAACACTCATCAGAAGCAATGGGTTCAGTCTCTTGCCCAAGAAAAGACATCTGAGGAAGCTGGAGGCCAAAACCAGTCCAAAAGAAAATATGTTCCCCTACAGATACAGTACAGCCAGCAGTTATCCTCAATATATGATTTAAGTTTGTCAAATTGAAGAAATGTGTTCAAAAACATATTGATAGCAAATATAATTACTCCAAAATTGATTTTACGATTATAATTTGAACAAGAAGTTTCTTTAAAAAATTCAGTTTTTATAGGGACTAGAGGCAGGAATTAAAAAAAAAAAACAAACATGCATGTCCATTTTTTTCATACTAATGGGTGATGAAGCGCTAAATACCAAAAAGAACATTTCTACCCATGTTTCTCTCCGTTGCCTTACACAGACTGTGTGCTGCAAAATGCGCTGCAATTCCGTGTGCGAATTTCCCGCGCTGCCCTGCGAACGTCACATCAAATGACCTACATCCGCAGTTTTGATACAGGAAGAAGACGGTCGCGGTAAATTCAAACACTGTAAGCAAAAGTTATGGATTCTTCTGCCGTCAGCAAACGATCCAGATCAACTGAAAGACACTAAAAAGTGTAACTACGAAGTAAAAACTTAGTAAACAACATTATAGCTTCAGTTTGTGCACGCTCCCGTGACGGCTTGGCTCGTGGCTGCAGTTACCTGAAGCGCCAGTCGCAGCAGTCGCGAGTTTCGTTTCTTAATCTTGCCTCTAGTCCCTTTAAGTTTATATTAAAACAAAATTAGCTTTATCAGCACCAGTTCATAACAGTTGTGTCGGGGCACTGTGCCAAAACCAGTCCAATTCATTGTGGTTCAGTTACCAGTTGTAATCCATCATATAAACCACATCAGTCCAGTTTATAATTCTATGTTCACATAAACCAGTTCATTAAATAATGACTAAGCTCAGGAAACCAACCAGGATCAGATCTTCTCTGAATCAGTCCTTTGTCCTGAGTTCCTGAAGAAAACCTCCATCAGAACCAGGACCAGGAAGGAAAACCTCCATCAGAACCAGAACCAGGAAGTAAAAAACCACCATCAGAACCAGGACCAGGAAGGAAGACCTCCATCACGACCAGAACCAGGAAGGAAAACCTTCATCCAGACCAGAACCAGGAAGGAAGACCTCCATCAGGACCAGAACCAGGAAGGAAAACCTCCATTAAGACCAGAACCAGGAAGGAAAACCTCCATCAGGACCAGAACCAGGAAGGAAAACCTCCATCAGGACAACGACCAGGAAGGAAAACCTCCATCAGAACCAGAACCAGGAAGGAAAACCTCCATCAGAACCAGGAAAACCTTCATCAACATGTACCAGTTTACAACAGAAGTGGTCTCTGGGCATTTCTAAAAGGGAAGTTAAATTGAAGACCAACTCACGGAAATCAGTCCTGTTCAGCATCAAAGTCTCTTCATGACGCCTGTTTCTAAAAGTAACCCAACCAGCTGCATCTTCACTCCAGTGTGTCAGTGAATCAGTCACCAGGAAAACATTCTACCATCTTTCCCATTTTCATCCTTCCCATTTGTTCATGTGCTAGTCTTCCAGTTGGAGTATGGGTCTTTTATCCCCAGACCCTCCAAGTGTCCTTTGGTAACACAGTAAGGAACCGCGTAGCTCCCAATAAGCTCAATGGTGACATCCAGATGGTGTAAGAAGGTTCTGTGTGAGTGGAGCATTTCTGGTTTGATTTCCAGGTCCTGCTGGGAGGCAGGATGTGGTGGTGGACGGTCCTAACACATGCTGACAGGTCTGTGTTCAGCTCCAGCAGGAAATGGTTTTTATCCCCTGTTCTGCTTCAGATACTGCTGTTCGGTCTGTGGAAAGTCCTGTTGCTGCGGGTTTTCCCTTTTTTCCAAGCCTGTTAGAAGATTAAATTTAAAATGTAAATACCAGCACAGGCCAGTTACAAGGAAATAAGGCCGTTTGCTTAAAAAACAGAAGAGCAAGAGAGAGAATATTTCACCTACTTTATATTACCAGAAACTGAAAGTGTATTTTCTTAGAGACTGATAAGAGAAAAAAAGCTGATAAAATCTTGACAAACAGAGGCCCCCAACTAAGCAGAGCTTAACCTCATCTTGACTGGAGCCCCTTACAGGACTCAGCGGGAGATCTGCAGACACAAGGAAGCAGCAGGATTCGTCCTTATTTACAGACATTTACTTGTTAAGGTGTCGCAAGATAGTGATGTCATCAAAACCGCTGCAGTAAAAATGTCTTTAAATAAGGACGAATCACCACAAAGAAGCTGGGGGGGGGGTCTGACTAATGTTTCATAGCAAAACATTGGTGAAATGAAGGAGTTTGTGGCAGATAATGTCTTATTTAGAGGCTGCGTGCAGTTGCCCATCACTGCCATGATATCGGACTTACGCTGATCTGGAGTGGATCTAAATATCTCCCAAAGGATTTCAAGTTGCCCAAAAACTGTCTGGGTGAGTAAATGAATGTTTTCTTAAAAAATAGGTCTAGATTGAAAAAACGAACTTCCCCTTTAAGGCAGCTCTGAAGGCAAAAGGGGTCCAACCCGGTACTAGCACGGTGTACCTAATCAAGAGGCCGGTGAGTGTGCGCCTGTATAATTCTTACATGAACAAGTTTATCCAACTAAATTCAAAAGCAGTTTGGAGGTGGAATACAAAAGTCAAGCACTTGATTTTTTCTCTCCATTCAGGTTTAAGATACATGTGACGAAACATGTAAACAGTTAGTGTAAACAGGTGTCACGTATGTTAGAATACACATTCATATTCCAGCTCAGGTCACCAGAAAACAAACGGCATACGTGCACATTTGGTGGCTGAGTTTAAGGCGAGCTTGAGAAATGGCAGTTGGCGAGTGTGTGTATGATATCAGTGTCAGGGTGTGTGTGTGTGTGTGTTTCTGTGCCCAGCCAGCTGTTTCTCCTAACAATCCCACATGTGTAGGCCCTCCGCTGATCCATCCCACTCTGGGAATCTCCAGTACCACTGCCAGATCAAAAGAAGCGTGGAGGGAGGGGGATGATGAAGCACTACAACCTCGTAGACGGAGGCCTACTGTGGGCGCCTGATTCCTCTTATCAACCTGCTGCTGCTGCTCTCTTGACGGGCTGTGTACAAAGAGGGCGAGTGAGGGAAGAGCTGTGCTGGGTAGTCTGAAGAGGGGGGATTACGCCTGGACAGTGACACTCATCATAACAAGTCCTCCGCTCGGCCTGGGAGAGGACACGTCCCCCTCTGGACACGTCACACACAATCATTGCTTTTTCAGCCTCCTTCTTATTTTGTTTTGCATTTGTTGTTGAAAAAAGTTTCTTACCTGCTAAAAGTTCAGATTTAATAACGGGGCACTGCTTTCCCCTCTGCATGTAACATTCATGAGATGCTTGTATAATTCAGTCTGCTGCTGATATCCTTCTCACTGTCAGAGCTGATACCCCTGAAGGATGAAGCCAGCTTTTCTTTTTTCAGCGACTGTCTGCTGCAGTGAAATGCAGACAGGTTTCCCAGCGCAGCTCCACCACCACACCGCCCTTCAAAGGGCTTTAAGGATTCAGAAGCCACTTTATCAGCTGGACAAGGGAAAGCCCATCTCTTATGGTTATGAAGCATTAAGGAAAAAATGTGGTGACCTTTCCCGTTTTTATTTTTTCTTTAACTGGAAAAAGAAAAACAACATCCGATGAGGAATGAGAGGCAGAGGTCGATTTGAGTGTTCTCATTCTCTGGTTAATGTCCAAAGACTTCACTGTGTAATCCTCAGGACGCATTAAATCCAACAAGCCAAGCAGTCATTTGTGGTTTCAATTATGTATGTGGCAGGAACTTTCTGTCTCTTCTTGAAAGACAAAACTGCTCTGGGTTAATATTAGCCATCTGAGCAGATGGTTTAAGAGCGGTACAGTTCTCAGCGTCACTCTCTGCAGTTTTACAGAAATAAAATCTGCATTTTTCTTGCAGGAAAATGCGTGAAACATTTAATATGTGACTAAAAACACGGTTAAAGTTTCTAAGCTACAAAATGTGACAGAACAGGAAAGTCCAGGAACTAGTTGAAGTTTCTGATTTTCTATTAATGATTGCTGAATTTAATGATTTGATTTCTTATATTATTTTTGATAACTTTTCTGTGGAAAATAATTGTGTTTTTGTGCAAATCTAGAGGAATGAATTTGAAGCAATGTCTCTCCACACTGTAAAATGTTGCAGATATTTAGTGAATTTAAATGGATTTTTATTTAGTCGTTTGGAGTAAAACATGTTAAACATATTAACATATTTAAGCTGAATGTTGATGAGATGAGGTTATGAGAAATGGTGGAAAGACTTCTATTAACAAAATATTCCAGGTGATTTGTTGTTTCAGCTTTAAACTTTTACTTTGAGCTCAGTAATAGTTTAAAGGCACACAACATAACTTTTAGCAGTTTTCTCAGTGACCCCCCTATCGACGGCTAAACTAGCATCCATCTTCATCGTATCTGTACTGTGATTCACTCCAGCCAGTAAAAGACAGTCTTATCTTGACTCTTGTTCGGTCCCTTCCTCTCTTTCTTTTCCTTTCTTCCTCCAGTAATGTTTCCTTGTGTTTCTTTGCTGAATCCAATGTGATGTGCGGTCAAAACACCCGCTGTGTTCATATCTGGTTCATATTCATTTACAAGTACGTGATGCGGTGGTGCAACCAATAGTCAGCTGCAACGTCACTGCCGTGTCCCAGATGGAAAACTTACAGCTGTGTGAAAAAGTGTTTGCTTCCTTCCTGATTTCTTACTTTTTTTGCATGTTTGTCACACTTTCACACACATGTTTCAGATCATCAAACAAATTTAAATGTGAGACAAAGATAACACAAGTAAACACAAAATGCAGTTTTTAAATGAAGATTCTTATTAGTAAGGGAGGAAAAAAAATCCAAACCTCCATGGCCCTGTGTGAAAAAGTGATTGCCCCCTCTGTTAAAACATAATTAAACTGTGGTTGGTAACATCTTTGGAAAGCTGAGTTCAATTCCGCTACCCACACCCAGGCCTGTTTATTGCCACACCTGTTCTTAATCATGAAATCACTTAAATAGGACCTGCCTGACGAAGTTAAGTAGACCAAAAGATCCTCAAAAGTTAGATATCATGCTGCAATCCAAAGAAATTCAGGAACGAATGAGAAATAAAGTAATTGAGATCTATCAGTCTGGAAAAGGTTCCAAAGCCATTTCTAAAGCTTTGGGACTCCAGAGAACCACAGTGAGAGCCATTATCCACAAATGGTGAAAACATGGAACAGTGGTGAACCTTCCCAGGAGTGGACGGCCGACCAAAATTACCCCAAGAGCACAGCGACGACTCATTCAAGAGGTCACAAAAGACCAACATCCAAAGAACTGCAGGCCTCACTTGCCCCAATTAAGGTCAGTGTTCATGACTCCACCATCAGAAAGAGACTGGGGGGCAAAAATGGCTGCATGGCAGAGTTCCAAGACCAAAACCACTGCTGAGCAAAAAGAACATAAAGGCTCGTCTCAGTTTAGCCAGAAAGCATCTTGATGATCCCCAAGACTTTTGGAAAAATACTCTGAGGACTGACGAGACAAAAGTTGAACTTTTTGGAAGGTGTAGGTCCCATCACATCTGGCGTAAAAGTAACACGGCATTTCAGAAAAAGAACATTATACCAACAGTAAAATATGGTGGTGGTAGTGTGATGGTCTGGGGCTGTTTTGCTGCTTCAGGATCTGGAAGACTTGCTGTGGTAAATGGAACCATGAAATTCTGCTTCTACCAAAAAATCCTGAAGGAGAATGTCCGGCCATCTGTTGGTGACCTCAAGCTGAAGCGCACTTGGGTTCTGCAGCAGAACAATGATCCAGAACACACCAGCAAGTCCACCTCTGAATGGCTTAAGAACAACAAAATGAAGACTTTGGAGTGGCCTAGTCAAAGTCCCCACCTGAATCCAATTGAGATGCTGTGGCATGACCTTAAAAAGGCGGTTCATGCTGGAAAAGCCTCCAATGTGGCTGAATTACAACAATTCTGCAAAGATGAGTGGAACAAAATTCCTCCCCAGCGCTGTAGAAGACTCACTGCCAGTTATCACAAACGCTTGATTGCAGCTGTTGCTGCTAAGGGTGGAACAACCAGTTTTTAGGTTTAGGGGGCAACCACTTTTTCACACAATTACATACTGCTGTCTCTGAGCCTCGGGACGCCTCTGAGCAGTGAGGGCTTGAAAATGCACATAATGAATGTTGGTGTACCACCAAAACAAGTCAGAAACGCAGATTTTAAGGTCTAAAAGTTACATTGTGTGTCTGTAAAATACTTAGTACTTCTTGAAAGTACTTTTTAAAATAATTTTATTTATTTGGTTTGGTATTTATACTTTTATTGCTCTTATTTGTTTTTTATTGTTTTAAACTTTTTGTTTCCCTCATGAGGCCCTGTAGCTTGGCCTGCAGGGCCGTTGCCATGGGGATGGCTCTTGTCTGGGGGACTCTGGCTGTGATGTGGACCTGTGGCCTGCCCTGGTCTGTGTTAGGGTGGGGTGGATCCAAGGATATCAAGTGTGTTTGTATTTCTTATTACACTTTATTGTATTTATTATGTAAAACACTTTGTGCTACAGTATGAAAAGTGCATTATAAATTAATTTGAATTTGAATTTCCTGGTGGGAGGAAACAGCTCCAGAGATCTTACCGGGGCAGGATGAGGGCGAAGGTACACTGTAAAATGCAACATTGGTCTTAGAATATATCCAGTAGATATATTCAAACTTAATTTCAACTTAGTTGTTTGTAATACTAATCTTAAATAACTTTTATATATTAAATAAGTGAAACTTAAGAACAGAAGTACTGCAAAGAAAGGCTTTTAAAACAATAATAAATTATATTGATGATTAAATTAAACAAAAATAAGATTAAAAACGTCTTTCAATTATCAAATAACTTAAAAACAGCTTAAGATTATTCAAATGTATTCAGTAGAAAATTCTCATATATATTATGCAATAGTGATATTATAAATTTACCAAAACACCTGTATTAAAGCACTGAAAAATGTCAAAACATCATCATCACTAACAGTAGCGGCATCATTTTGACATCTGATTGGCTGCCACCATCATGTGACACAGAAGCTAGAATCTGGCTGCTTTCACATCATTTCATTACCTAAAACTCTCAGAAGTGGAAACAAATCGCATGTTGTGTTGGTACAGTTGTATCCCGATACTCAAAAAAGTATCGATTCCAATATTTTTCCTGGCTGGTATTGAAGTATCGCCTCCAGGGTATCGATATGCCCATCCCAAAGATGGACTTGAAATGATCATGTCGGTACAAAATCAAGTTTCCTCCACAACCTCATTCACTTACAGCTTAATCAGATTTGCCAAGTTTAAAAGAGTTCTACAAACTTAAACCATTTTAGTTTATTCTACTTAGTTACTCCCATTAATGAATACTTAATTTTCCTAAGGCAGGAGGTTTGTGTCATTTTTTTTTTATATAAATTAAAGCCAACTAGTTAGATTTTACAGTGTAACAAAGGGGCTCAAACACCCCATAAAGGTTGCTGCTTTCCTCCTGGACATGCAAGTTAAGCTTTCATTCATGCTAATTAATGGTTAGCCAGTTCTGTAACGTTGCTAATGCTAAATAATTCAGCGAGAGTTAGCGCACCACCTACCAGCAGGGAGGAGTTAAACTTTTAGCTTTCCCTTTAAGGAAGCTAGTAGCCATAGGTCGGAAATAAATACAAGATTTATTCAGTTTCTCCCAGAACCTCATGAACTTCCAGCAAATTCACATTTATCAGCTTCATTTAACGTCTCACATCCTGCCTGCTCATTAAACTCACTCAGCATCATAAAAACGTCATGTTTTTGAGGCAATTTGCTTCTTTTTAACTTTGTAAAGCCAGTCACTTGGATTTACAATGCATGCTCTCTGTTTTAATTTAGATTATTTATATTTTCATCTAATTTTATTCAAACAAACAAATAAGTTGAAAATTGTCCATTGTTGAAAACAAAACTTTGACCAGAATTCAAAAGTGCTTGAAATGTGCAACAACATGGGAGTTGCTCAACTTACAGGGGAAAGTTGAGCAAATTGAGGATGGATGTTATATAATAAGAATAATGCGAATAAGCCGACAGCTGAAAGAAAACAAGCTTTGATGATTCTGCAGGTGTTCTTCTATTCAGAGTTAATAAATGCACATTACACTTTTCAGCAATGTGAAAGCTCTGGGAGTAATTCAGAGTTGGAACGAATGAGCATGATTAACGTGTGACTCTGTCCGTCCTCAGGTCTTCTTACCTTCCAGCTTTGGTAATGATCATCTCTGTCCCGGCCTCGTGGAACCTCCTCCACAGCTCCCTCTCATGAAGGACAACCTTAATATTCTCAATATTCTAAAAGAGAAGTGCAAAAACCAGCATCATCACACATAAAACGGGCTAAAACATGCATCAGCTCAGTTTTAGCTTTTCCCTTTGATGATTAAAAGTCGTCTTTATTAAAAGCAGGATTTTAGTTCTGTTGGTTCTGGCACTGGTTGCACTCTAAACCTCTCCAACAACTCACAGCTCCTTCTAATTAAACAGCCCCGGCTGGTTGTGAAGAAGAAAGCTTCCTTTATTCAGCAGCAGGCGAAACAAACAAGCCACTGGTTGTACCTGGTCAGGCCCACTGGAACTGGGAGCTGTGGGAGCTGTGGGAGCTGTGGGCAGGCCGAGCCGTGACTGGTCTGGAAGGAGATCCGTCTCCCCGGCGGCCTGGACCCGGCTCATGTGTTCATCCGTCACAGCTGAAGCCTTCTCCTGCAGCATCTCTGCAGGATTAGACAAATGCTCAGCTGTCAGAGGTAAACATGGCCGCCATGCATCATGTGACCCTTTCGGACCCCTGGTCACCTCACCAACACCAGTTTAAAGCAGGTCCGGGTCCGCTGGCTCTTAAACTGTTAGAATTAGTCGTGAACAGACTGCAGCAACTTTCAAAATGTAATAATTATTACTGCAAAAATTCACTTCTGTTACTTTTTATCAATAATATTTCCGCTTCCATTTACTGTCTGAGTCACAGATCCTTTTTCCTAGTCTCACACATACAGTGTTGATTTTCTCTGTACTTTTACAGATTTTTAACAAGCTTTTTAAAGTCTTTATAAATGTCACATATTAAATTATAGTTTATAAAAGCCAACCGCTGTCAATGGAAATGACCACTGCGACAAAGAAAAATCCATTTTCCACCAAAACTGCTCATTAAGCTTTAAAAATTTACTCTTAATAAAAAGTCTGAACGTTGAATGTGTTGAAAAACCATGATTTTTTTTTCCTCGGCTCTGCTGCATCAACATGTGTTTGCAATAAAAGTAAATCTGTATGGTAAGAACCGGGTCGTTTGTTTAAACTGGACACAGAGTCGAGGCACCAGTTGCTGTTGGTGAAAAACCTGGAAAGTGAAACAACCTGATTAGTTTTAGTTCATCTAACCTTTTGAGCGCTTTAATACTGGATGCCGTAACAACTGTGCTTTATCTGCTGCTGTCCTTAAGTTATTTAAATGTTTAAGACAGAAACAAAGCTTCCTGATTCAGATTCTTATCAACATTCATGTTAAACATGATTGTCCACGTATTCTTCTCCCGAACGACGCAGGGAAGAAAGATTTCATCCTGTGGGATCTGACGCATGGCAGCGTCTGACTGCTCTGCTGCTCTGCTGCAGGACAGGCCGTCAGCCGGCCAAACGCTCGGCTTTTACTTCATATCTGTGATGAAGACAAACTCCAGCCTGACGTACCGAACGCTGATCATTGCTACAGCGAGTGCAGCTGAGCAGGGAAACATTTCTGACACTTTCATACGTCATTTTAGGCCATTTTTGGGGTGTTGAAGCACCCCACAGCCAAACTTATATATATATATATGTATGTTTACAGTCGACCTCAAAATTATTCATACCTTGCAATTAAAGAAGGAAAAAAATCAGCTGCTAGTGAAATAAGTTGAAACTGGCAGAAGTAATAATAAAACAATAATTATACGTAAATCATGACACTGACTTTGAATTGTGGTTCGAAAGAAAACAAACACACAAAAAACAAAAAATTAAACAAGCTTGATGAGGCTCTAAAGCTAAAATTTTGTTGAGCAACAGTTTGAGGCAATCAGACATTTTCACTAATTTAAAAAAGACGTCTGCACCTGTTGACAGGTATTTTGGTCCACTGTTCATGGGAAGAATGATCTAATGTGTCTGGGACAGTTTTTTTTTTAAATTATTATTTCCAACCACAATTCAAAAGCAATATCTGAATTCAATAAATTATATTTTATACAGTTTTATTCATTATTCGTTTCTTTTTATTTGAGTTACTATTGTGAATGCAGCCTTTTCTTTAAATGGAGGGTATGAAGAATTTTGAGGACAACTGTGTGCATATATATATATATATATATATATATACACTACTCACAAAAACTTAGAGGATATTCAACTTTCAGTTTTTGGAAAACAGCATGATATGCAATAAATAGATATTTAACCATTGAACGATGTACATGTGCATTGAAAGGTTTAGAGAAAGTCAGATTCAGTTCACCTGGAAAGGTTGTCGTGGATTTCAGGTTCATTCTGACATCATACCAAAAACCCAAATATCCCTAACTTTTTGTGAGTAGTGTATTTGTACATATACATATATATATACTGTATATAAATACATACATAGGGATGCACGATATAATCGGTCCCTTATCTGTATTGGCCTACATCAGCCTTAAAACAGAGGATCTGATATCGGCCACCCCACGTTTATTTAACCGCTCTGCTGTTTTTCCATAGTTTAACCCCCCCCCCCAAAAAAACTTCTTCTTCTTCTTCAAAAATCTTTTTACAGACTTTAAAACTTTTAAAGACAGTTTCTTTTAGGATGTTCTTTGTGAACAGTTTATACACAGTCATTTGTGTAAATAACCAAATATTAGGGCTGGGAAAAAATATTGATACACAAAATATCGCAATATTTTCATATACAGATGTCATATTAATATTTGAAAACGCGATATTGATCTATTTTACCTACGAAATCTTGCAAGATTTCATCGTTCTCTTACAAAATCTCCCGAGATTTCACAAAACCCGCAAGATTTCATCACAGAACGTAAAAATATCGCAAGATTTTGTTAGTAAAATAGATAGATTCCGTGCTTTAAAGATCGATATGATATCAGCATATGAAAATATTGCGATATTTCGGTGTATCAATATTTTTCCCACTCCTACCAAATATCCCTTGTTTTTGGGTGTGTTTTTTTTTTCTCTCAGGGAGAAGGAAATCCAGGTGTTTCCAGGATAAAACTCACATATCCTATTAGTTTTGTTTGAACAACTGTCACTAAGTTTGACTTGTTCGAAATAACACAAGTTGAGGTATTTTCTAATTTTGCACAAGGAATGAAAATTACATAATTTATTTTTCAGCTTTAATATCGGTATCAATATCGGTTATCGGCCACGAGTTTTAAAAATATCGGCATATCGGATATCAGCCAAAACTCCGATATTGTGAATGAATGTATATATAAATATATATATATATATATATATATATATTTATATACACACACACACACATACACTTAAAGAAATTATTCATTAGGTCAACTCAATTAAACTGAGGGCAGTTTTTCCATCCAATAAATGTATATAGTAGGGTGAGCTCAAATTTTATACATTTATGCAACATAATATAACTGAGTTAGTCTAACACATTTTTATTCAATTTCTTTACATGGAAATAATCACATTACAAAATATAAATTATTTATGTTATTCTAACACAAAATTATGTAGTTTATTGGAGTTTAATGACTTGCCTGGTCTCACTATGAGTGTTTTATGTTCAGTTGACTCAATTTAAACAATTTAACTGGGCTAATGATGCAATCAGTTCAAGTTGTTATTGTAAAGGATGTCTAAATGACGATAACTTGTCATTAGACCGATATCGATACTTCTGATACCAGCTTTTAATGTTCTAGAATCTATTTTCATGTCAGAATATCAATATTTTAGTACTTTTTTGTAAATATGTAGTTTTTCCCATGCTAGCAGTAAAAAGTAACTATGATATCAGAATCTTGTCTAAATTTGACCCAACTGGAAGGAACTAGTTTGTCTGCCGCCTGTCATTGTCATATGTGCAATGAGGCTCAGCACAGCAGCCACGGCACAGCAAAGCAGCACCGTAATGATGCCTCACTCAGTCACGTGTGGAGCAACAACGCTGCGCTACCATGTACGGTGTATGTAAGAAGACAGAAGTACGATAGCAACACCAGACCTGAGTCAGTTATATGTAAGGGATAATGCCAAACATGGAGCTTCAAACTGATGGAGGACAACAAGAGTCTGAAGCGTGGTTGCTTTTTAAATTCCTTTTCCCTCAGTGAAGCCCAAAGTATCGGTATCGGATTGGAATCGCCGATACTGACTTGAATTTTACTTGGTATCGGCATCTGTAGGAAATTCAGCGGGATCGCACATCACTGCCTCTTTGAGCAGTTGCCCAGAGTAAAACTTACAGTACCATAAACATAAACTTAAAATATGTTGGAGACTGGGAGGGACTCATGGGATTACATGGACATTTAACGGTGCAAAAAGGACAGACAGTACCACAATGCATGATGGGAAATATGCAAATAAGCCCATCAAACTCATATTTACTTGCTAAATTTGTGTAAAATAAATTAAATCTCTATGAGTCACCTTTAAGAGGGACTTCAACCTGTTTTTTTGGTGTATACATACATATTTTTTTACAAACTTAAATGGTGTAAAAAAAAATACTGTATTTTGTTGAAATGTAATATTTTCACAACAAAAATACAGCAACCCCTATCCAATCAAAAATAGTTTGACCCCTCCTACCTTGTCAAATGGCAGTAACAGCCTAGCTTTGTTTATATCATAAACATTGTAAATGTAAGTTTGGAAAACTGTCAGAATCTCCATAAATAAGGCGGATAAACGGGGTTGTGATGGATCTGGTTCACCGCTCAGACACAACACCTGCAGCCCAAAATAAGCTTCTCTCATCCAGATAAAGCTAAACTGTTATTTTTAAACTGCAGCAGTAATAACTTTGTTTCTGGACGCTGGATGATAAAAACTTTAATCTGAGGCTTGAAAATAATCAGAAACTATAAATAAGAGGGAAAAAGTGGGTTTTGGTGGATTTGGTTCACCGTTGGAACGAGGCACTAATATGCTGGAAATCAGTCAATCACACCTTCTCTCTTGATGATGAGTCACTTTCCCAGATAGGATTTTGTTTAATTTTCACATATATGGGAACAAAATTGTGTAAAACTGTAGAAAACAATGACATTAATCTTTCCTCTCATGCTGGAAACTTAAGGACACTTTAAATCCCAAATTAACCAGAAAACACGGCTGATCAGGGATCAGAAGTGTTTACAGGAGAGGAGCAAAGCTAATCAGTAAAAACTCAATCATCCAGGTCTCCATCACACTGCAGACCTCTCCTCACGCTGCAGGGAGGTCCGTGAATGCCTCAGTCTTGCAGAAGCAACAGTGTTTATATGTTGGATGAGTGACTTATTCTTCTTCTTCCTCCTCTTCAAACACATTTCCAGCTATAATTTCTCTCTGAACATGTTTCAGCTGCTAAATTTTAGTACCATCAGTCTCCTGTAATATCATCGTGTTCTCAGGAAGTTGAAGCAATCGTGCTGAAAGTCTGCAGAAACGCTGCTGCTACCGTCTCCATGCCCGTGTTTATTCCTCAGAGCTGCACGCTGGCGATGTGGACGTGTAAACACATGCAACCCCACTCTCAGCCATTAAAACGGAGAGGCGGCGTTCAGTGTAAACTGCCGGAGACGTTGGTGAAAGCTAATAAAGATAAGGAGCGACAGAGAAATGGCCTGAATCTTTCACTGATCCTTAAGTGTGAGCCAACAAACTTTTACATCACACAGCCAAAAGATGTCAAAACCCACAAAATATTTGCAAATAAAAACAAAAATGTGGATGCATAAGGTGAGATCTGGTTTGTGGCGGCTGTTTTTGCTGAGAGAAACATTTCTCTTACAGCCACATGATTTTAAAACAATGCAAAAGTGTCTTTGCAGCACCAATAAACCCTGTTACATAAAAGGAAAAAACCCAACAGGTAAATCTGAGCACGGCAGTGTAACATGGTTCTCATATGAATTATTTGTGCTAAATCTTATTTCCCACTCTGGAAGTTTGCTCATCATAACATGCTACTTTCACCACAGTCCTCCAATAAATCCCCGCAGAACAAACAGCTTACAGGTTAAATGTGTCCAGATCTGCACATGAAACTAAAAATGTGTTTTTTTGTTTTATTTTTTTTTAAAAAAGAAAGAAAAAAAAGATATCTGTCTGAGACAAACAGAATTGTACCTGACGCCATTTTATGTCTCCAGCTCGAGGCCCATGTATTGTTTCTTTTATTGTCCCCAAAAAAGACAGTTTAAATCATGAAAAAACCCTGAAATTAAGATTTTTCCATCAGCCTGATCAGCTGCACAATTTTTCATTAATAAGTTTAAATCAAATCAAATAAAACAAAAGCATTTTGACAGTTTCTGACATTTCCCACAAATTAGGTTTTTCTTGCTGCTCCAACATCTGTGATTATCCGGTAACTCTTTTCATGTGTTAAATATATTGCACTGGTTATTAACAAATTTTAATTAATTAATTAGCACATAGCATCTAATAATGCTGCATGTGACAACTAAATTATACAGAGAGCTTATGAAGGCAAAATAAATAGTGAAATTACAAAAAACCCTATAACTGGGCCTAGGTACTACTACTACTACTACTACTACTACTTCTACTACTACTACTACTACTACTACTGCTGCTGCTGCTGCGATTACTTTTAAATTTACAACGTGCGATATAAATATGACAAGACGGGTTTAGGAGGCAAAGAAGTAAAAACAGGGGGAACGAAAATTGCTATAACTTGGCCTAAATAATACTACTACTAATAACAATAAAAACACTGATACTATACTACTAATAACAGTAATAATAATAATAATAATAATAATAATAATAAAAACGTATTATATGTAAAAAAAAAAATATATATATATATAAACTATTATTTTTTACATTTTTTTTTACAATTAAGAGTACTTGATTATATTATTTGATACCATTTGAATAATCTATTAAAAGACATCTAAATTATAAATAAATAATTTCTAAATAATATTTCTGACCAGTCAGAGCGCTGAAGTCCAGCTGGAAGCGGGAAATAAGCGCGTGGAAGGGAATAAAATCTTCTGTCACATCCAGACCTGCAGACTGAGGAAAGATCCGTCTCCTCTGACATCCTCTTCTCTCCCCCCCCCCCCCCCCCCACACCAACCAAACGAGCCGATCATCAGCAGATAATCAATTTACAGTTCAGCTAATAAGCAGCGGGCACGCGCCTACCTCACATCAGTCAGCTATCATCAGCTTAAATCCATCCCGCGCGTCGCTGCTGCGTCCTCGGCCTGCAGACGGCGGGGTGTTTCCCCTCCCCACGGCGGCTGCACGTGGGTTGCAGGGACCCCGCTCTCCAGCGGGTCTCTGGCGGCAGCAGCGGTGGCCCTTCTCCGCTGGGACCGCTGGGAAGTGTCGGTGTGTTCTGTTGCCCAAAAGTGCCTCTCAGCCTCTCCAGTATCAGGCTGCGGTCTGCGCCTGTGCAGTGCACGCTCTCTGAGCTGTGAGGGGGGAATTCAGTGGGGTGTTTTCTTAAAATCGTATGCACATACACACACATATACACACCGCTGCTCAGCCCCCCACACGTGTGAAAGCAACGGAGAGAGAGTGATTTGTCCTCCCATGTTTAACCGGGTTGGCCTTGAAGGATCTCCTGCCAGCCTCAGCATCACCAGCGTCTCCTTCACATTTCAAACTTTAGAAAAACTAAACCAGCACTTCTTTATCTCATTATATCTTCCCATATGGACTTTTGTTTGGTTAGGCTGCACCCTCAGTGGTAAAGCAAAGTTAAATCATGAGCTCATTCACTTAGGGCAGCATAGCCTGCTGGGAAATCACAAAAGGAAGCTCATTCACTTATAAATACTCCGTAAATGCTCCGATGTTTCACGTTCATCAGAAAGATGAAACCACCACGTGTCGCTTCTAGAGAGGAACGGTTCCACATTACATCTCTACGTGGGATGTTTGATATACTTAGGCTTTTTTTTTTTTTTTTTTTTTTTTTTTACCGATATAGGCTACCAACATACCGATATTGTCCAACTCTTAAATTCCGATATCCAATATCAACCGATACCAATATATGCAGAGCACTGTGAGGTTGTATGGCTCATATTTAGAGAAATACAACTTTATTCTGCCCTGAGAGCAAATATCCCAAAATATCCTTAACTCAGCCAGATATCAGATGCTAGCAGGTATTAGCCAACATGTGGCTAATTCTAATGTTTCTGACAACTTGGTAACTTAACCAACAACTTAAAACCAGACATATTATCAGCAGCTTCAAAGCGAGTCAGTCTGTAGCAGCAGCAGCTGCACCGTAGTCACATGACTCTGAAAGGAATGCTGGGAAATGAAGTTCTTCCACAATAACAGGGGCTTCTCTACATGCTGCCGCTACTCACGAGATTACGTACGAAATCTCGTGAGATTTCTTTTTCAAAATATCGGCCCAAAAAACCAATATTTCCCGATATCACATTTTAATGCCTGTATCGGCTGATAATATCAGACAACCCTAATCTCCACATTACAGCTTCATGTGACAAACATCAGAATACCACTGCTACACCAACAATGTTCCAATAAATAAATAAATAAATGAATAATTAAATATATAGGCTTAAATAGACCTGTGCATAAACACAACAAATTGACCCGTCTGACGAATTTGATGTAATTCGTGATGAAACCATGCTTTCTTTCTTTCTTTCTTTCTTTCTTTCTTTCTTTCTTTCTTTCTTTCTTTCTTTCTTTCTTTCTTTAACACCAGTGGAAAATTAGACGGTGAATCTTTAGTTGTGTTTTAACTTCAGCCTCCTCATCTATAATTTGCAGCTTAAACTTTATTGATTTGTTTGTTTGTTTGTTTTCTAAACAAACTCGTGTTTAGGCTCGTGTTTGCCTAAAACACGAGCACGGTTCTGATTTATAGAAATGAATCCGTGTTTGTTTTGTTAGAAATGACGCACTCTGACGCAGCATCGTATTTTTGGATAACTTCTGTCCTCCACAGCTGCTGGACGGGACGATCCTAATGTTGAGTTTCCTGAAAGTCAGAAGTGGACTTCAGCACCTTCAGCCATCACCGCGCAGATGCGGGTGAGTGAGGAGGCCGCGCCGCACCGCGCGCGCCGTGTTTGCAGGTGAAATATGCGCCTGCGGTTTCGCACCAAATGAAGCGTGAGTCTATAAATCAGAAGCCAGCGTAACCTAACGTATCTGCTTGGTGACGTGCACAACGAGTGGCCAACGTTTGTCATTCGGCTGCGCCTGTGCGTGCGTGCGTGCGTGCGTGCTGCTTTGCCAGATTTCTGTGCTCACAGATTCTGAACTCCGACTTTCCTGCAGGCCGTTTTATTTAACTGCACACTTCCTCGCTGGCAGTCTGAACATCACTTCCTCCGCCTCATTTAATCCTAACCAGTCATTTTTAGTTCGTTATTTTCATATTCTTCTCTCTGAACATTTATGTTGCTGGTTGATTGAATTATTAGCCATAAAAGAAGAAGCCTGGAGTGTTTGGCTGAAATTACAGAGAGTCTGTAGCAGGAAGCTTTCAGCGTGTTGCGGCTGCATTTATCTCAGTAAACGCCCTTATTCCGTCAGAGCCAATTAGACAATCAGTTCAATTAGCCAGAAGCAGTTCTGCCCAGCCTGAACCCACTCACAGCCTCTCAATCTAATCAGATCAGAAAAAGTGACACTTTACAGTATAAAACTAACATGTTTCCATGTCCCATGTCTTTTTTTTTTTTTTTTTTTTAACTGGAGCCAGAGTTGATTCAGGCCCACATATGGTGGTAAATCTACCATTTTTACTGCATAAATCTTTAAGTAAAAACATGATTTTGATCAAAATAATAATTTTTTTTCTTCTTAAAGCTTCTAACTTGACATAAATGGACCACACAGAGAAAATCACACATTTAACACCTGATCAGAATAAAGTCCTGCACATCTCTGAGGTGGAAGACGAGGTTGGTGGATTGATTCCAGGCTACATGACAAACCTGGGGAAGAGCCTGAACCCCAGGCTGCCTCCTGATGAGCCTATCGGGGTGTAAAAGTGTGTGTGAATGTGTAAATCTGACATGCAGTGTAAACAAAAGCAGCCTTGACTGGAAAAGAGCTGTATAAACAGTCAGGTTACCATTCTGAGCCGGTGTCGGGTCTTACCTGCTGGAATGCTCTGTGTCCTGCTCAGAGACTGGGACTCCTGCGACAGAAACACCACACTTCCATTTTTCTTTAGCAGTTAGAATTGAGCCGGGGGTTGCTGGTGGGGAATTGAACCTCCACACACTCCCACTGTCACGTGGTCGGGGCAGGAGGAGCTTTCAGCTGCAGTGAGAATCAGAAACATGACTTCCATTTGCTACAATCTGAAAGCGAGACCCCCACCAACAGGTTTGTTTGGAGTTTTTCAGTCTGGATCCGTAAATGAACAAATCTGTTTACAGGCTGTTAGATTTGATCATATTTGCAGTTTCTCATTTTCTGTCTCTTCAGACATTCACATCTGACTGAGCTGTGTTCATATTGGATGACTCGGATGAAAGCGGAAACATTTAGCTCCATGACACCGGTAGGAAAGCTTGCAGGCGTCCTGCTCTGCACGCTGCTGTTGTATCATCTAGAGTTGAAAAGCAGGTCACGGTGCTGCTTTGGGGTTCGGACTATTTTCAGTCTGTGCATCAGGATTTTACTCCAACATGAGTTATTCTACGTAAACGACATTATTTCACTCAGAAATCTCCCGCGTTGATGCTCATCTCAAAGTCATGGCTCATTTAAACTGTGATCAGACTCCAGGTTGTTGGATTTATTCTGCCCTTTACTCTCTTCCTCCTGGTGTAACTGGGAAGGGGGGAGGGGTTGGGGGGTGTCTGGCTAGCAGCCCTGCATTTTTCTTCAAAATGGTGGCTGGGACTTTTTTATTAGCTGACTACAGCCCCCCCCCCAGCTCTTCAACGCCACGCTATGTCTCACTCATTGGTCATTTTCACTCCTCCTGGCCAATGTTGAGCGTTAAAGTAGCGGGAGTGCGTCACAGACGAGGTGGAGCTACGGCGTCTCACGCCTTCATTGCATCAGCTTTCATGGCCGACCTCCAGCGTGTTTCACAGATTCTGGTTCAGCCGCACCTTGTTGGGTATTTGGACCGAGCGTGGGATCAATCAGCCCGGCCTCTTTCAGTTTAGTTTGACAGATGTGCCTCCCACATACATTACAGACACTTGAAATGGAGATTTTCTGGCATGTTTAGCAAACAAACCAATGAATCTAATGACTGTGAAAAATGTTGCTTCTCTCAGCTCTGCAGAGCTTTTTCAGCTTATTTCAGGTCATTGTTTCTGTTTGTGCGCTCAGAGTGGAGCGCTGTCCCGTTAAAACAGGAGGGAGGCTCTGATGAAACAGCTTCATGTAAACATTTTGCTTGCTGATTGTTCAGGATGTAAATTCAGGCTGTACATCTTCTCTCCAGCACATTGTAAGTCTGAGAGCTGCAACAATGCTGACTGAGTGATCGCCGTCACCGTCAGGTTTGACGTCTGATTTCAGTTTCACGTCCACGGTCTGGCTGGAAAACGAAAATCTCCCGCCTCTTTGTTTTAGAAGAAAAAGAAAGCGCAGATTCTGTCGTGTTGGAAAAGTATGGTGGTGAAATCCAGAGGCTGCAGGCGGACAGCGACACGGATCAGATCACAAAGCAGCTGCCGCCCTCAACAAATGACATAATGTCCTGAGATTTCAGCAGGTTTCAGCTCTTCACATTTTTCCAGATTGGAAATTTGTGTCGGTGATACAGGATATGTGATGAGGAACTTACAGGCATCCTCTCGTCCAGTCGCCTGCATGAATATTCCCGCATGGCTGGCAGCGGGGGCCACGATGAACCTTTTCATAAAACATGGATGTGACTGTACGTTCAGTCACATCATTTAAAAAACTGATTCTCATTCAGTAAAGAAAAGACTTCCAGCTGAACACGAATCAGAGGATTACATCTCATTACACTACACCAGTGGTTCTGAAACCCCCCTGGAGGGGGGGGGGGGGGGGGCTCAAGGCTTTGTCAGGGGGGCCCAGCCAAGCCTATAGTTTTTGTACTTCTAACAAAAAACGAGCATATTCTTTAAAATACTAATGAACAAATGATGACTCAAAAGGCATTGCCCCCCCAATGCAGTGCATTTTTTTTATGTATCTCATGGTAAATGTTTGGGTGAAAAGGGGGGCCCTGCAACAAAAAGTTTGAGAAACACTGCACGACACTTTTAAAAAAACGCAATATAACCTATTTTTCTGTATGATTTCACAGTTTTACCGTTTTTTTTAAAAAACAGAATAATATTAATTATAGAACTGAAATAAACTGAATTCACACGTCTCGAACATGAAAACCTGTCACTGTAAAAACACAATTTAATTTCTTTTAATTTAATTTATTCTATTTATATAGCACAAATTTCTACATCCAAGTAGATGCCCAAAGTGCTGTACATAACAGGACATCAACACAAGGCTAAAAAAAGGAGAAAAAACAACACATAAGAACTAAATAAAAAGAGAAGAATTAATCAAAACAATAATGATATGAAAAAAAAGATTAAGGAAAGGCCTATGTCAAAAGATGGAATCTGAGCATGGTTTTAAAAGATGTAATAGACCGTGTTGACCTGAGTCATCTTTTTAAAGAATATATATATCATTTCATTTCTCAGAAAGAATGTCAAAGGGATAGTACACCCACAGAATGATGCACCTTACATTTTCATTAATTTAATTATGTGACCCCCTTTTCCTATAAAGGGAGTGACCAGCACTCAAAACAAAAAGGTCCATAAAACCTTGGAATATTCCTCCATACTGTTCGTCCAATGTAATCCAAGTGTCCTGAGTGGGTAGCATCCATAATTTACTCGAAACTACATCATTTAGTAGATTTTTATGGCCTAAATAGTAGAACATCACACTTCCTACATGCGCGTTCATGCGAGTTCAGAACACTACGGAAGCCGCGGCAGACCAAACCAGACGAGAATGCGCGTTCAGCGCCCTCTCTGCTGATAATGCAAGCATAGAAGAAGAAATTCAGCTTTTTATCTGTTTACATTCTGCTGTGAGTCAGACGAGGACGACGGCGCAAATGACTAATCAAGCTTTTTCCAACTCGGGGAGACGCTAACCTCGTCCTCTTCTGCTGCGGCTTCCTTAGTGTTGTGAACTCGCACGGACGCACATCGAGGAACTACAACGTTCTACTGTTTAGGCTATAAAAATCTACTTCTAAATGATGTGGTTTCCAGTAAATTATGGACACTACCCACTCAGGACTCTTGGATTATATTGGACGAGCAGTATGGAGGAATACTGACATGTTTTTGTGGACTTTTATGGACCTTTTGTTTTGAGCACCAGTCACCTCCATTATATGAAAGTTGGTGGATAAGGAATCCCCCCCCCCCCCGGTATCTCAGGCTGCATTTGAGATATTAAACAGTGCTCCAGAGTTTTCCTCAGCATGAGGGTGAGAAGAAAATGAACGCACATCATTCTGGGTGTTGTATCCCTTTAAAACCCATCTTTCAAAGAAATGTCTGTGGGTGGGCTAAAGCACGCCCCACCCACTATTTTGATTGGCCCAGAGCCTGCCCCACCCTGAGAAAGCTTTGTAAGTTTGAACAATTTCATGGTGGGGGTTAAAGTGTTGGGACCTCATTTAAATCTGTGTATATTTAACATATTTCTGTAAGATCAGTGTAATTGGTCCTGGGATGGGTTTGTTCAAATATTTCCCATCATGCTTTGTGTCTCCTCCTGTTCCACTGTGCTTTGTGAGTGAGTAAGTTAAGTGTATATGTAACACCTTCACTTTTTCCTGGTGCACCAACTACACATACATGGCAGATCGGTTAAAGGTGCTGTATTGTTGTCTCAACAGGACGTATTGCCTTCAATGGCCGACCTGATTGATTGTATTGGCCTGTGCAGAAGTCAGATTCTGGGAATGCAGCTAGCTGTACTAACAACTTTAAGTCATGCTCAAGAAATTCAGCAATTGATGGAACTATCTCAACTGAGAGCCAATTCTCAATGTTCATTTATAGGAGCCATTCAAAAGAATTGATTAGTTTATGAACAATTGCAAGTTTTCTGCAGAATTACATAAAGCAGAACACATATTACTGGATATAATGTCATCATAAGCCTGCTTTTCTGTATTCCAGCAGCTTTTTTTGTGTGTATTTATAGGTAGTTTAATTGTTATTACACATTATTATCCTTCATTAAACATTAAAATATCAAAATGAAACAGACTGTAGATCCGATGTAAGTAACGTTTTGGTTTTGCCCCTGGAAAAGGCTGAAAGTCGTTATTTAAGGAATCTGTATTTCACACTGATGGGAACCAGTTAAGGGCCACTGCACACTAACTATCTTCTCTCAGCCCCCCAGTTAGAGATTTCCTGCTTTTATAACCCGTCATTCTCCTCCTGCCACATCATCATGGTAGTCTATCAGATGCCATGATGATGTTGCTAGTTAGTGAATATGATGGTGTTGTCCTCTAATATCTTAATGCAGGTATGTTTTACTATATTTATTGTGATTGATATATTGTATTTAATATTGAATAAAACAAACTGTATATTAATTTGCAGTTGAATTGTTTTATAGTTTTAAGTAGATTCACGTTTCCATTTCATTTGATGCAATTTACTTCATAATATAGTTTATTTCAATGTCTTTAATGTATTTATGCCTATGAGTTTTATACATATTTCATATTGCCCCTGTGATAAAGATATAAATACAAACTGTAATTTTTTTTCCTTTATAAGGTAAAAAAGTATCTGTAATGTTGAAAAAGTACCATAGAATAATAGTACTGTAATGACAGGAAAGATTTAGTTTCATCCACCCATGCATCCACAGATGACCCAAACTTATTCTTTACCTGATGGTAAAAAACACTTTTTATTTTTTAGTATTTTATCTTGCAGCTGTTTTCTCCTGTTCTCTTTATTTACACAGTATCTAACAGTAAAATTATTACTCGCTGCAGCACTGCTAGCAGCAGAGACATAGTATCTATGATACTATATAATACAGCTGTAAAGGCTGCATCATGTACTTTAACATCACAATATGGATTTGTGTAGGTACTTTGTTATATACTATATATATACATATATATTTGCCATCCTCAAATACCCTCCAGTTTATGAAAACGCTAAATTCACAGTTGTAATTCACATAACAAGTGTCTAAAGAAACTAATAATAAATAAAAATTTAGAAAATTCTGATCAATGAAATAAATTATTCCTTTTGAATTGTGGTTAAAAATAATCATTTAAAAAACAAACAAACAAACAAAACTGCTCCAGACACATTAGAGCATCTTTCCCATGAACAGTGGACCAACATACCTGTCAACAGGTGCAGACGTCTTTTTGAGCATAATAATAATAATAATGATGATAATGAATTTTATTCATAAGCGCCTTTCTGAACACTCAAGGACACTGTACAAAGCTAAAAATAATAGAAAAATAATAGAAAACACTTAATATCAGTGACTACCTCAAAGTGTTGCTCAACAAAATTTTAGCTCCGGAGCCCCGTCATGCTTGCTCACCTGTTTTATTTTTTGTGTGTTTGTTTTTAATATTTTGTTGAATCACAATTCAAAATCAATGTAATGATTTTCATAGAATTTTTATTTATTATCACTTTTGTCATTTTTCAGTTTATTTTTTACTGGCCGCTGATGTTTTTTCCTTCTTTAATTGGAGGCTATGAATAATTTAAATGCTTACTAAAGCAGCATTAAAATGGGATTTCAATAAACATATATATATATATATATATATATATATATATATATATATATATATATTCTGTATATATATATAGTATGAGTTCATTTGCAAAAACAGTTAACCACCATTTAGAAAAAACGGAGTTAACTACTTTTTCGCTGACAGGTACAAACCTCCTATCTCCCTTTAACATCATTAAAACCGTCTACTTCATAGTTCATGTGAGTGTGATTTGGTGAAAATATTCAGAAAGTAAATGAAGAGCTTATTTGCAGAAGCAGTTAATTCTGTTTTTTTCTAAATGGTGATCAACTGTTTTTGCAAATGAACTCTTCATACATATAGGCTATATATATATATATATAAATCCCATTTTAATGCTGCTTTAGTAAGATTGTTGTTATTAGGTTATTTTGTTTTGTTCTCTAAATGTCTGCATTTGCAAACTCATAACTTTCAAATGACAACATAAGAATACGTTTAAGAAGTCATCTTTACGGACTGAGGAGCTTTCTCTCCTCACTCTCACATTATTTGCAGCTGAGTTGACGTGTTGACGTCTGAACTCAGCAGAGGTTGGGGTGAAATTCATAGCATTTTTAAGACGTCTCCTCTGTGCTGGCTGGAAGGTTTTGGAGGTAAGTAGATTTTCTGCTGCTTTTCCAGGTCCAGGACATTTTTCAGACTTTGCATTCAGAGAAAATATCCTGTTGCATGATTGTTTTATGTTTTATTTAAGCATTTAAATGCAGCCCGGCAGAAAAGATAGAAAAACTCTTAAAAGTGAATCAGCTCCAATGGAAAAAAAGCCTTAAAACTGAGATAACAACCTCCCTCTCAGAGGAAGTGGTTGCTCTATTCTTTCTTTGTATAAAGCCAAGCTTCACAGGAAGTGTTGTGTAATAGTCTTGTTTTGAATATGTCACAGAATACGTCTTAGTTATGTGCAGGGATTAAGCCGTGTGGCCACATTAGATCAAGCCCTAAATCCTCTGTGGCCAATTATTGGAAGAGTGGTGGTTTGGGTTTCCACAAAGGCATTTAAATGTAGTCACAAACACGGGTTTGACACACAAGGAAGCTGGCTGGGCGTTTCCTCTTTTCTGTGGGGAAATCTCTAAATGTAAGCATCTACGCCTCAAGCAGCCACCGTGTGAGCATCTCTGGCTGCTCAAACTTTTTCAGTTTGTCATTGATATAAAGATTTATCTTGTTTTTGTTTGGAGCTCTAAGGTCCGGGTTCATAGATCATTATTTTCACTTTTCCTCGGTCGAGGCAGAACAATCCAACCCAGTAATCGTCCTCTGGTTTCCGTCAGGACCAGCAGACTCGCTGCTGAACTTCTCTCAACACGTGTGAGCTGATGCAGAGATGAGAGACTTTTCAGACGGGGCACACTAAAACCGAGGGTTTAAAAAATCCACTTATTTTGTTCCTAAATTAAGGTTTTAAATGAGCCACATTCTATGTCATAAAAACAGAAAAAAAAGGATTTCTTCAGTCACGTCATTTGATAAATGGACACTTTTCTGTGATAATAATTAATAATAAAATCAAATACTCTATTTCTTCTGTTTTGAAGTTTGTTTGTGTCCCAGGAGCTCAATCTCTGTGGCAAAAAAGGATTAAAGATCATCACTGAAGACAGCTGACAAAGAAGAAGAAGAAGGAAAAAAGATAATTTTAAAAAACTAATTTTTTTAAGTAAACCTGTCCGAGCCTCCTTTTGGTTTCAGGTATTTGTGTTTCAAAAGCTGGATTTTAAATAGTGATGCACAATATCGTTATCGGACGATATTGGCTTTAACACTGAATATTGATATCGGTCCAATATCGGCCAATATTTTTTTTAATTATTTGTTTATTTGATAGGAACAACAGACATCTAAAAACAAAGAAGAACTTCTAAATACACCAGGTTAGTTTTCATCTGTTGTCCCGCCAGATCTTAGTTAATTAAACTGGTTAATGAATTTAATTTATCAATATATAACAAGCGCTGTTTGGTGGCAAATCTGCTTTTTTTTTTTTAATCCGTGGGGGATTAGATCAACATAAGGCCACGCCTACTGTGCAACATTATGACGTCTCTGGCAGCGACTGGATCTGCAGCATTATTCTAATTTTACACAAGGAATGAGTATTACATCATTTTCAGCTTTAATATCGGTACTGGTATCGACCATGAGAAGCAGAAAATGATGGTTTATCAGTATTGTTGGAAATTTTTCATATCATGCATCACTAACTTTAAACTTTCTCAATCATTTCTTCCAAAGATGATCATTGTTTTTAATGAAAAAGAAAAAACAAAGTTTCACTTGTTTTTTTTTATGTGTGAACTTTGAAAGGTTTTAGATTTGGTTTTATTTGTGCAGAATTACTAGATTTGATCTCCTTTAAGGAATCGCAGGAGCTTTTTGGTTTTTACAGCTTCTATAAAAGTGCTGCTGTTTATCTGGCCTCTCTCCTGGCTCCGCCGTCTTTCACAGAGCTCGTATTTAAACAGTGTCATGCCCTTTGTTTTTTTGGAGGTAAGCCTCTGCGCTCTTTGAAGTGGGCGCCATGTTTGCACTGTGACCGTTTAATGTGGAGCGCAGCTTGATGATATTAGTGTCAGGGTTAATTGCTGATTTCAGCTGGACTTTAGAGGCGGCCTGGCTGGCGGTATGTAGGCATCATGTGCTGCTCAGTTCAAAATCTGGTCAAGCCCATAGTCTTAGTTACACTCACATACACACTGCAGCCCTTCCCACTCCTCTGATCCCCGAACATGTGACAGGGCAGACATGGGACCTGGTTATCCTGCCGACTTCACAGGCCGGAGTCCAGCGCTCGGACCTCCCATGCTGGACCTCTCCAAATCCCAAGCCTTCTTCCTCCTTCCCAGTTCATCAGTGCGACACCTCCTAAACCTGCTTTGGCCGTCTCTGAGAAGAAATGTGCACAAAATTTGGGAGTGATGCATTCGGACTTTCTTTGCTGCATTTTCTGTGGCAGAAATGGCTCAGATTAGCAAAACCTTCATTCTAAAGTGAATTTCTTGTGAATTCATGCGAACACCGTCACCTCTGGTCAACACTCGATTCAGATCCTCCTCTTCATCAGGCATCTGTGTCTTCTGTTGGTTTCTTTTCTGAGCAGTTTAGGTTTGTGGTGCTGCTAAAACTCTGTCAGTCTTAACTCACTCAGCTAAATCTGAAACAGCAGCGTATATTTGCCCGTGACAAACTCATAAAATACAGACATTTGTGACTACTCGGTATTCTTTTTCTGTGTTTGCCTGAGGGGTCATTAAAGTTAAAAGGAAGTGTGGGGTTTTAGGAACCAGTTGGTGTCCCCGTCATCCCAGCGGTGCGCTGCCAGCTCGACTCTGCTGCTGGCGGTAAAGGCCAAGCAGCCATTCGTCATGCTGCACTTCACTATATCTCTGCTTTTTATTGGGTGTGAGTGACTTGTTAGCAGTCATCTAAAATGTGTTTGAAAAGGTTTTTTTTTTTTTTTTTTCCTCTTCTTGTGCTCAGACTTTGTTCCTGTCAAGCAGAAAATATCGTGGGAGGACACGAATCAGGAGGCAAACACTGATGGTACGAACACATGTTGCTGTGAAGTTGTGTACATTCCTCTGACTTTCACTGAAGCCCAAACTTTGGCCACAAATATACCTGCTTGCATTAAAGGGCATTAATGTGGAGGGTTAGCTGCATTGCTGCATTTATTCAGCAACAAGTTTAATTCCTCCCTGCCAGTACCGTACTGGAATTTCATGAGTGCGAGACCTACGGTACTGGCAGTACCGTAGGTCTCGCACTCATGCTCGCTTACTTAATTAGCATTAGAAACGTTAAGGAACCAGGTAACGTTAATTAGCATTAACAAATGTTTAACTTGCATGTCGAGGAGGAAAGTGGCAACGTCCTAGAGGCTTTTGAGCCCCTTTGTTACCTTCACTCTCATCCTGCTGCTTTTTTTGTCTGCTGGAATTTGAGAAATGCAAAGCAAGGAAGATGCTATTTCTAGACATAGCAATCAAGCTAGCAACTCCAGAGCTAATGCTGATGGCAAAGAATCCCAATGTTGGCATGGTAACCAGATATGTAGACTAATCCGACGGGCGTTTTGTGTGTTGCGCCATCTTGTGGCACCGCCATTGCAATGGGAACGAGTCCCATTTACCTGGTATCTGCCAACATGGAAATCAGCGTGAATATTTGGATTTACAACAATGGACAGTCGTCTGAGGTCATGATAACTTACAGGACTGTCTCAGAAAATTAGAAGTCATGATATTCTAATATTTTGAGATAGGACATTTGAGTTTTCTTAAGCTGTATGCCATAATCAGCAATACTAAAACAATAAAAGGCTTGCAATATTTCAGTTGATTTGTAATGAATCCAGAATGTATGACATTTTCATGTTTTTTAAATTGTATTACAGAAAATAAAGAACTTTATCACAATATTCTAATTTTCTGAGACAGTCCTGTATAGGTATGTTATCCAGAGATCTCTAAAGTATTCTGACATTTTGTTTTATTTTTATTTATTTATTAATATTTTATATATATATATATATATATATATATATATATATATATATATATTTTTTTTTTTTTTTTATTTTATTTTCTTTTTTTATGTCAGAGCATTAATGTAAACTATTCATCTCTGGAAACTGGCTTTAATGACAAGCCACACTGGAATATAAAACACACTTCTCATGATTACTTATCAAAGTTTAAAAAACTAAACCCTTTTAAAGGTGGTTACTTTTCTATTTTATCCTATATTTGGCTTTTGGTATTGTTTCAGGACTGTACAGACCATGTAGCCTTCACATGTGCTGCAGATGAAACTAAATACTGCAGGATAGGGCTGGACGATAATTCAATATCAATATATATCGATCAATAGAGGTTTTTTCAATATAAAAAAAAAGAGGGTCAATGAAAGTTCAATACAGAATCACAGTTTTCCGCTGTAGCCTATCAGGTAGCATGATACTACAGTCACTCCTTCATCCAAACCAATCACAAACGCAGACCAGACAAAGGCTGAACTGGAATTCAGTGTTATGCCCCTTTCAGACTTGCACTGGAAAGCGGTAATATTGAGGGCTCTGTCCTTTATAACGCTGCATTCAGACATGCGTACTGGTCTTTTACCTCAGAGATGTAGCGGACATGTACCGTCTGCTCTACATGTCACAAGAGCACAAATGTTGTTGCACGTCATTTTAGCTGAAAGCACAAGAAAATGTTCTGGACAGAGTTGAAGGAAGAGCGGGGCTGTGTTGACTTTTCTGCAACATTTCCTGATGTCTGAAAGCGCCGGGACACGATAAGTCCGCAACGGCATGTTTGAAAAGACGAGTCTGTTTAAAGAGCAGATGGACTTTACCGCTCAGCTTTAGTTTGATAGTTTGATCTTTATTATGAGTAAGTCATTCAACAAAAGCTTAAATGTTCAGGGCTGCACCTAAAACAGCTCTAATTTGATAATGGCGTTTTTAAAAAAAAAAATATATCGATATCGATCGAAACAGATTTTTTTTATCGATAATCTTTTTTTTCTATATCGTCCAGCCCTACTGCAGGACACGTCTTCCTGATCCGTTTGTGTTTCTGACTGAACTGGTTTTCTTTTCTGGTCCCAACGTTGCCCTGATCATATCAAATAAACTTATATTTCACAATATCTCCCAGATTAGTCATAAACTCGCAGCAACACCACAGCTGTCTCTGTTCGCATTAGCTAGCATGATAACGTTATGTGGTTCGTCATTTTCAGGAGCATAGATACGTGAAATAAAGTGTCAGATTAATGAGTGTTCACCATAATTTACCGTGTTTTTGTTGTTAGTGATTGAATCCAGTTTTTTCTCCTCTGCTCCGTGTGTCCGATATTCCTCCCCGATACGAACACACTGACATCAGTGGACTGAGCAGCACCGTCCAGTTTTGTCACAGATGGCAGAAATCTTCATGAAATAAATGTCCGTGATCTTCTTCACCACTTATTACCACATTAAAGTTTTCCTCTGATGTTCCAACAACCAGGAATGTGATGCCTTTCCAGATTTCCTCCATATTGTTAAGAAAAAAGTCTGATTCTCATCTGTTAGTTACACATGTACAGGAGGGCTCCCCCGGCAATGGCGGACGGTCTAGTTGTGGCATTTGGCCAGATTAGTCGATAGTCTATAGATTACACATAAACATTATACAGTTTATAGATTTTGGACCTGTCAAAATTGAGAAAACAATTATGCTATAAAAACTTTTTTGAGCAAGGTTAATACTTTAAAGCCAGAGTTGGTAATCCTGCTCAGAAACACTTTTTGTTATTCTGTGTAAAATGGTCCTTCCATCCTGACTGTATCAATACATCATGGATTCATAAAAAGGAAGGAAAACAGTCAGACCTCTGTGAGAGCTGCAGTTCTGTAAAAAACAACCCCTGCTTTTCGTACTCAGAGGCAAGAATTGGTAATTCGCAAGGTGTAGAAAGAACGAATCGATGCCTTCATGTCTCGTCTCTATCTCTCCCCTCTCTCCGTCCCCCACGTGACCCCCCTGTGCACCGCTCACTGTAAACAAATGTAGCTAACGGACTGCTAACTGCTGCTGCACCAAAAAACAAACAAACAAATAAAATAAAACAACAGATGAGGATTAAGTCTTGGAGGCGTTGACGTTTGCAGTGTGGACTTTTTAAACCGCAGAAGGAGTTGGTGAGTGGATTCATGCTTTATAAACATGGTTTTTCAGCTGTTTATTATCAAGCTAACGAGCTATTCACTTGGCTATTATCGTTAAAGGTAGAGTCCGAAGTCCCCCCCACCTTTTCTGTTTGCAAACAGCAGCTTTCAAACTTAGCGCTCCTCCCTCTCAGGCTAATGGCCGCCTCGTTCTTCAAACTATTCAGCTTCAAGCCTCTTTCAAAGCTCAGAAGCGGGTAAAAGCCAAACTAGTATTAGCCCTGGTTTTCCAACGTGCATTATCTAAAGATCTTACCTTTTCTTCTGTGCATCCGCCGTTTTTCTTTCTTTCTTTCTTTCTTTCTTTCTTTCTTTCTTTCTTTCTTTCTTTCTTTCTTTCTTTCTTTCTTTCTTTTTCCTTCAAGAGTTGGAGTGACTGGTGTCTGCTCCAATCATGAGCTTATTCCCACACGGCGTCATGCTCTTAGCTCTGTCATTGGCTGGCGATATAAACAGAAATCTCCACCCAGAAACGTTCCGAACGCAGCAAAACAAAGCTAAAGAGCGAATTACAGGCAGGGGGAGAGAGAGTTGCATTCAAACACGGCACATCACGCGAGTAGAGGCCCAAAGGCGCAGTTTGAGACGGATTTCCACTTGCACAAGTCTAACGTTTATTTTCAGGGGAGAAACGTCGGACTCTACCGTTAACCTGCTCATAAAACATCGGCGCACACGTCCCTGCGCTCTGAAGGCGTGGTTTCGGGTGCTGTGTCTTTTTTTAAGTGTAGCTTGCTTGAACTGTTTTTCCAACATTGCTAACCCTAGCTTTAAAAACAGCGCCCCACACCCCTCTAGATGTTCTATGGATGGTTTTTTTGATGAAAAAGTTGTGGCTAGGATATTTAACCCTTGTCCACTGTCCATGTCATTGTCCATACTTTCAGGAACAAAAACCCAAAATGACATAAATGAAGAACAGTTCCACATTAATAAGGTCTGGATGCATGTTCCTGGGAACATCTGTGGACCTCAGACAAATGATCCCCAGTGGAGAAATGCTGTCTGTTACCATTAGAAAATGTTTTACTTACATGTCCAGGAGGAAAGCAGTAACCTCCGCGGGGCTTTTGAGCCCCTTTGCTACCTTCACCATCATCCTGCTGCGATTTTTGTCCGCTTGAATTTGAGTAATGTAAGGCAAGGAAGATGCTATTTCTACTACGCAGTCAAGCTAGCAACTCCTGAGGTAATAGTGCAAAGTCTTTCAGTGTAGATGTTGGCATGGTAATCAGATGTAAATATTTCTATTTCTATTTATATATTTTGGACACGTAAAAAAAAAAAAAAATTATACAATATAATTTTTTTGCAAAATTAATAGTTTTATTCTGAACCATTGTAGACGTTCTGTGGATGTATTATTTTTTAAAAATTAACTGTTTTGATGAAAAGGTTGTAGCTTTGACCTTTAAGCAGAAACATTTTCACTAAGATACACTTTAATTCTGGTTTTGTGAATATTAGGTCTAGACTTTGAGCAACAGCTGAAAACAAACGTCATTGTCCTGCTCTATTGTTTTGTAATATTCTCAGCTGTTATTTGGGCCAATTGGGCTTAATGGATTAAAAGCTTTTGTCACCTACATTTCAATATTTCACCATCTCCTTCCTGTGTTCATCAGAACTCAGTTTCTACAAACCACGACTAAAATTAGAGGGAAATTGCACAAATTATTGACAGAGAAAATCCAAGAATGCCTTGATTTGTGAGGCAAATGAATCCTGATGAGAAGCCCCTCTAAGTTGCACTCTGCTTCCAGAGATCAGTCCTGAGCAGCGCCGACAGGATCTGCTCTGCTGACGCTCGGATGTCAATCACCTTTCAGACCAGAAGAATCCACTTTCCAGCTGTTTCTCTTACTCCAGCCTGAGGCCGAAGTTGAAGTTGTGTTCTTCTTGTAATCCACTTATTTTTCACAGATTAATGCACTTTGCCTTTCCAGGAACTCGTGTGATTGAATTAAGCCAGTGTAATGTGTTTCAGTTTGTCAGTTGTATCAGTGAAGTTTTGCAATTTTTCCATGTTTATTAAAGCTAAATGCTGCATGACGAAGAAGAGTTGTTAGAGCTGTGCTGACGATAAATAATTTATCTGCGGTTCAAATTCAGGTCATGTCCTCAAATCTCTTTATCTTTTATTGTACATGTCATTTAAATTATCCTTTACACAAACATGGGAAGTGCAAATGACATCAAACTGCAGGTTTGACGCTAAATAAGAAACATATTCTTTATAAGGTTTAAACGGCAAAATGCAGAGGTAATGTATAAACTTCACAGCTTTAGAGGCTCCTTCAATTTCTGGGTGACGTCAGTTTCATCTCAGATTTGTGGAAAAATTTTGTCTGACTTTAAAATGTTGTGCTAGTTGAGATTAAAGGTACGGTGTGGAAGCAGTAAAGGTCATGAGAGAAAAATGTGATTAATCATTAAAGGTACAGTATGTAAGAATTACTGACATCTAGTGGTAAAGTGGGTATTTGAAATAAAAGATATTTTCTGTCAAATTAATTCATATTCCAAGCACTGTTGTGAATGTATGGTGGCTGTTAGTGGCCAAAATTCTCCCAGACATAAAGATGTTTTCATCTGTGTGTTGCTATGACTGTACTGAGTGACTATTTTTAATGTCTTTTAAGGCATTACTGATCCCAAACAGTCTCTGGTTTGCCTATTCAGGGACACTGTAGTAAAAATGGCGGGACAAATATGGCAGCCTCCATATGTGCACCCGCCAGCAGGTAGATATAAATCACTCATTCTAAGAAAATAAACACATAACAGCTATTCTAGTGCAGCGATTACACATCAATAGAAACACAGTTTTTAATTATATATTGCATTTTTCTGCCACTGACCTTTGATTTTTTACATACTTTACCTTTTATCATCATTGTTTCTATTGTTTCATACGTGCAGCTGCCTCCATGTCTACTACGGTGTCTCTGAATGGACAAACAACTCTGTGTGAAGCTTATTCTATAGGCACTGTACAAAAGGACACGTGTTGCTTATTTTCCATCACCAAAGACAAAAAAAAATGGAAGTAGTATCCATTCACATCTGAAGAGGGAAAAGTGAAGCCAGTTGGACGTTTCCCACTGTCGCCATCTTACCGTGTCGCGTGTGTCGTCATTCCTGGAAAATACAAAAATGAACAAAGGCAAGGTCGCCCCGAGCAATTGATTGACAGCCAAGCTAATGCTAACCGAGCTAATGGGAGTATATGGGGATTTGCTTTGTTTTGGAGCCAGCCCCTAGTGGATGAAGAAAGAACTATAATTATGTAGCGTAACTTCCGGGCTCCACTCTTCTCAAGCGGAATTTGCCCCCTTGTTCATTACGAATAATGCTGCAGTCCACAACGTAGTGTCTCGGTGGGTCCACCAAAGCGCGCTCTAACCCAGTATACTGTTCAGATCAAGGCTGTGCCCAAATTTGAGGGCTTCCTCCATCCATGGCCAGATTTGAAGACTGCTTACGTCACAGCGATGCGACCAAGGCTGTCCATACACTAAAGGCTCCTTCAAATGCAGCCTACGAATGTGGCCATATTTTCCCCAAATTTTAAGGACGATCCAATGTGTCCTCCATGGCTAATCCCATTTCAAGATGCATCATGGGCCAAACAAGACATTCTACAGCAGAGGTGTCTAAATTTATGAGGCATTTTCATTTTATTTATAACATGATTTTATGACTATGTACAAATTAATATTACGGCCTTTTATTTGCTATTGTGAATGAAATTACACAAAGTTAGCATGACACTATTGAAATCTTGTAAACTTTACAAAATAGATTTACCTGGATTTGATTTTCTCTCAGTCAGAGTGATAAAAAAAATGCCACCAACGACAGTAAAGCTGCTGCAACTCCTCTAAAATTAGCAGCACAATGGTAAGGCTCATATTTTGCACCATTTTGCTTTGGTTTAGCGCTGTCACAGTTGCTAAGCAACGTGATATATGCAGAGGAGGCTAGACCATCTGAATTTAACAGCCTGTCACTTTGGCCATATGCGGTGTAAGGAGGACCCGGCCTAGACTGGAAAGGACGCTTCCTTCGGAGGACCTAGTCCCTGAATTTGGACCTCGCCAGAGACTGTTGAAAGAGGGATGCCACGATGTGCAACGAGACATCCCTGCTGTTGTTAGCCTGCTGACAGACGGTTGTTATGTTCCCAGTGGTGTGCGTTCATGACTGAAGTAAGTTCTGAGACTTTGGTGAATGGAATGACTGTTACATGATTCATAAATCGGCCGCTAAGTCAGGTTGCTAGCCTGTTAGCCTGTACAGCTAAAGTTAAGTTAAGCTAAAACTCCAGTTTGTTTTATTGTGCTTACATTTAAACACATTTGATGTTTGTTGGTAGCTGTTAAGTGCCTTTATTTGACCCCTAAACATGTTAGAGGCATGGACAATCTGTAAATAATAATTAATACTTTCTTAATCTCAATTAGGAAATTCGTTCTCTGCATTTAACCCATCTCAGGTTGAACCTGAAAGCAGTGGGAAGCCAATTAAAGAGCCCAGGGAACAGTTAGTTGGAGTTGAGGACCTTGCACAGGGGTGCATGGTGGTTCACCTGAGAGCTGTGTCAAGGACTTGAACCCTGGTCTGCTGTGGCAAAACCCACGACACTGCTACTAGGCCACCCACTCTCCAATGTGGTGTAAGCAGTCCTTTATACTTTATTCTGATTCTTTCATAACCTGACTCCACCAGATGGATTTGCTCCCTCACATCCATCTGGAAATCATCCGTTAGAGTAGTTTTGGGAAGGGGCGAAAATACTGGTTAGCTGATTGGATAAGGCATCTGTCTATCACCACCTATGTTGGTGCATACGAAGCATACATATGAGGCAACGACGAAAACACGAGCAAAAACATCTTTTCCTTTGAGAAAAGCCTCCAGAGCAGTGTTTTGCTCTCCTTTCAGTGAAGAAATACACATTTGTATTATATGTATAATTCATGGAATAAAGTCTGACTCCCACAAGATCAAATTTGAAATATTAGGTCAGGATTATAAACACAAAATCGACTGAATGTTATATTTTATTACAAAAAAAATAGAGGGACAGAGAAACAGAGAAAACTAATATAAAAAAGATAAAATGGTCCAGTAATAAAGCACATTAAAAATATAAAGTTCAATTTAAATAATCTGTAAACCTGTGTTTTATTTATTTAGACACGCCATCAAAGCACAAAATTTAATTGAACTTATTTATGCAAACTTTTCTTAGAATTTTAGAAACTGACAAACATAACAGACATTTTCTGCAGCTATAGCTGATTTTCTTTCTTTTTTTTATTGAAAATCCTTTCTTTCCAACGAGTGTTGGATGTTTGCTTTCTAGATGCAGCTTCAGGGCTTCTGTTAGTGTTAGCATTAGCACTAGCACTAGCTAGGGTTGCACTCGGACCTCTCTGCTCTGCTTTGTTATCTCCATTTACTAATCCGTACTTAATAATATGTAATAATTGGTTTGTTTTTCTGTGATATTTCTGTGATATTTTTGCCTTTTATGGGCAGTTTGGGACATTTTTATCTGAATTATTTTGTTTTTTAATTGACCCTTTCATGGCCTACATCACAGCGATGTCACTGCTGTAGCTGGAGGCAAAAACAAGAAAGCGTGCAGCAAAGACTAGAAACGAGCTTGATGTGTGTTTGAGAATTGCAGGAACAATGTTAGTGGCAGTAAATTAAAGTTTTTTAGGATACTAACGGACACTAATGCTCAGAAAAAAATGAAGATAATTATGGTTGAATATAATAAGATGAAAGACTGAACAGAGGCGCATTTGCGGCTTACTTGCTACTGCATGACTGAACCAGACCCTAGTCTGCAATATCACGGCAATATTACCCACAAACGTCAAATATGTTATACTTTCCCCTAAAAGCAGAACAATAAATCATCATTTCAACACATAACAGACCGAATGTAACAGCTGCTGCATTGCAAGTATTTCTGTAAGCTTAAAACTACCCAGCCATGCAGGTGCAGGGTGCTGTTATGTTTTCCAGACTTAGGATGGCCCTGGTGTTGTACATGTCATTTTTCTTGCTTTGACCAAATAAAACTTAAGATCGTAGCATACAAAGATCCGGACGTTGATTGATATATTTTATCATTTGAACGTGACCATTTATGACAAAGTCATTAGTATCCAGTTATTATGCGTTCAGTTTCTCTTTGCTGGACACACATGGTGTCTCATTAGATGTCTGGCCACTCCACCGTTGGCAGCCCAGAAGATCCTCATGCCTCCTGTCAGGTGTCTGGATCAGCCAGTTTCCATCTGCTAGCGGTAATTTACTAAAACAGCTGTCACGGTCCACAGAGTGAGTGTCTAGACATTTTCCCACAGATTTCAGACTGAAAAACTCGTTTGAAAACTTTCCATTTACAGAACAAGAATGCCAGCGAAAATTGTTAGCAGCCGCTTTTGCCTCCAGGCTAAGCTCCGCCCACCAAAAAATGTCACAATGTTTGTAAACTTTGAAACTGTCTATTGACCTTTCGTACGTGACGTCACGCTCTTCAGTCAAACGCCAACTCCGCCATGACGGACGTCAAAACAAGCTAACGTCCATTAAGCTCACAGCAAACCAGACAGTTGGTATTGGGGCTTTGACTCCAAACTTCGCAATTCGCAAATTATTGAAACATTAAAAAAAAAAAAAACGATGTTTGAACGAATATTAGGCCGCCCTTGACATTCAAACCTGTAATGGGTATTATTTTTTACAAATGTGTTAGCTTGTAAACGTTTTCAACAGCGCTGCGCTTTCTAGAGAACTTCAGAAAGTAAGAACTTTTCCAGCACTGAGATAAACAGAAATTAGATACTGATGTTGCTTAGAAATAAGATGACAGCGTATAGATTGTAGTATACTACTTGTAGGTTCGTTTTAGATGAAGCCTTTATAAGTTTCAGCAGCGTGAAGAAACGACCTCGTCAGCTAAATATAATCCTACAGTCAGTTTTCACGCATTTCCCTCGGATGATCAACTACGAAGATGGATTGTGAGCATCAAAAGGGGAACTTCATCATCTCTCATCACATCGTGTCTACAGTCCACACTTTACAGTCCAGGACGTCAGAGAGCCGAGTGACGGAGGAGGAAGGAGCTGAAACCCGGTGCTTCTGGTTTTAATTCATTCTAACAACTATTCTCTTGGTGAGAGAAGACTGTTTGTGAACGTACAGTTGGATCAGAGAAGATGGAAACTGGAGAAGCAGTTCATGCTCGTGTCGCCGGAAAATGAGAAAGATAAGTAGTAGTGGCTTATTAGCAAATCCAGCTAGTGCTAACCTAATTTAGCACTATAGAAAGTAATATATTATAGAAAATAATATAAGTAGCAATGATTTATCTCAAAGAACAGTACAAATATATTTCTGTGTTAAATGTGAGCGTAATATTCGTTCTTACTATACAGTGTCTTAATCAGACAAACACATCTACTGTATTTGTGTCACTGTCTTCTGATGATGCTGCCTCCGAGCTGCCGCTGTTAGCTAAACACTTACCTTATTAACCGTCAATGAAGATGGTTATACAGCTTAAATGTCTTCACCCGCTTGCTGGAAGACGTCGCTGTGTGTTTCTGATAATACCAGCAGGTATAAAATGCTGTTTTGTTCAGATGTAATGTGATGTAATCGTTGGGTATCTCTCCTGTCTGGTGAAGTTTGTAAGCTAATCGTTTTTACCATCTGTACCTATGAGCCCCGACTAGATGTCCTACCTCCCCTGAAAAACTAGTTTGACTGGAACTTGTAGCAGGTTTGGCCATATTCTCAAAACAAGGTGGAAAACCCAGTAAAAACCATTGCAGTTGCTACTTTTTCCCTTCTGTTCAATAATCCCGTCGTTCACTTCTGACGTCTGTCATGGCGGTCCCACGTGATCAGATGACTTAGTTGCAAATGGTCAATACCTCTTCATAACTTTTGCTGCAGGCTAGCGGCTAGCTGAGTGTCTTCTGCTTGTGTTTGATGAGCTCTAACACATTTCCGCCACCAAGTGGGGGGAAGCAACTGATCCAGTCATCAGTAACGGTGGACATTCAAGATCCTGCAGCCCTTGCGGCCCACATGTGCTCAAGGCCAAGGCTTGGGCCACGGTCCCATGGTTAAGAATCACTGGTGAATTGTTTGAGGGTTTGAAGCCCATCTGATCCGTCTGAAGCATTTCTGTCATTTACTGGAGAGCCTTTGAGCCTTTCGATGGACCAACTTGACCCCATCCACTGAACACTGTAAATGTATCTGTTCAGTTCACTGTTTGCAGCTTTTTTTCTCTCTTTTCTTTCTTTCTTTTTTGCTGTACTTTGTTTGGTTTGTGTCATTTGATCTGATGTTTACTTTACCCAGCTGATATTCAGACATATGTCACACTGCTCTGATGCCTGCAGCTCTGATCTAGGATTTCTGGTCATTCATCATTGTTGCGAATCTCTGTAAACACCTGAGTAAAGACAAATGAATGCGTGCATCATGTCTGATTAAACTCAACTGTCTCAATCTGACTACATTTCAATGTGTGTGTAAACAGACATTTATTATAATAACTGTGTGTGTGTGTGTGTGTGTGTGTGTGTGGGGGGGGGGGGGTCCACAGCTGTTTACATTACAGCACCATTTGATGGCTCTATCTTAAAAAGTTTCATTTCTGTGAACCATTCAATCCAAGCGACAAAGTGAAAGCACAGCAGAGCACCAAATCACCACATCATCTCATGTAAGTTCAAAGAGAAGACAGACAACTGAAGCCTTAAACTCTGAGATCTAGATCTGTCCTAACTCCACCCAAAGATGCGTCACATCACCTCTCAGAACTTTATATTCAATTGGCCTCAGTCCCCGTCGCTCCAAGTGTCATTCAGATCTGCTGATTGACAGACAAAATGAGTCAGAAGAAACTAACGGGACCACATCCACTCCTAACGACGACAACCCCACCTTAAGCCTCATTATGTCTTGCGTTTTCTGCCCTTAATAAGTCTGAACTCTTAAAACAGCCACTCATGAGTCACTAGTGTGAAATGAACTTCGCTACATGGTGCCAGCACCGACAAGTTGGTTGCACACTGCAGATGGCAGGATCTGTAGATTTATGTCTGATTGCGTGTGGATCTGGATTCTTCTTAAAGAATTCCTCTGATGCACGGTCTTCCTGAGGTGATAGAGATGCACTCCTCTCAAAAGTTACAGATGTACAAGTTTAAGGTGGAATTCACAGAAAAGGTAAAAGGTTGAAGCTACATTTCTATAATGAATGTAGCTGTAGAAGGATGGCCCGATGTATCCTTCATGGCTAATCCTATCCCAAGATGCATTGCGGGCCAAACGGGACATTCTACAGCAGAGGTGTCTTAAAAGGGAACTTTTTTTTCAATCTGGACCTATTTTCTAGCATGAAAACATTCATTTACTCACCCAGACATTTTTGGTGTAACTTGAATTCCTTCAGGAGATATTTAGATCCACTCCAGATCAGCGTATGTCCAATATAATGGAAGTCATGGACAACCGCGCGTATTATCTGTCACAAACTCCTTCATTTCACCAATGTTTTGTGAAATGAAGGTGAAATGTTTTCCCATCAACAGCAGCCCTAAAATGACCATTGGCCACTCCATTGGTTGGAGCTGAGTAACTGCTGAGCAGTCAGGTCTGGGTTTTCAAACAAATGGATTTAAAAGAAAACTTCTGCAGCAACACTGAGGGAGGCGACCTAAGCTTGTCTTGCCTGAGTTTATTTAATTTCGAAATGCTGGCTCACTGTCTGAAAACGTGCCCTAAATGTTGCTAACAGTTAGCCTTTAACAAAGTCCGACCTCTTGGGCAGCTTGACCTACTTTCTCTAAATAAGGTCATAGCCAAATAAGGTGTAGCCAATCAAAATTAAGTCAACTTGTTCTCCGGGTAAAGCTGCATATCATTACCGCACCCAACTCTTTTACTGAGGAAGGGAGGTCTGGCGTTTCAAAACAATCGCCTGCTGTAAAAAGTGACGTTTTTTTCTTTGGAGTATTTACATATGCAGCAATGTCAACTACATGAACCAGTTTTTACCGCTATGACATCACTCCTGTAGGAGACATTTTCATGTAATTTATTTTAGGTAAAGTTATCATGAGACTTGAAATCTTGAAAACTTTATAAAATAAATTTACCTTGATTTGATTTTCTGTCAGTCGGAGAAACAAAAAATGCTGCCGACAACGGCAAGCTGTGCAAGTCTAAAATGAGCAGAACAATGGTAAGGAGCTCCATTCTTCCTTCGGTTTGCGCCGACACAGTTGCTAGGCAACAAGAGATATGCCAAGGAGGCTAGACCATCCGAATTTAACAGCCTGTCACTTCCACCTTATGCGGTTTAAGGAGGA